>PVJC01042357.1:0-14974 GCA_004026665.1 Murina feae
TCTGCCCCCTGGTGGTCAGTGTGTGTCATAGTGACCAGTCATTCCCAGTCTTTCTGCTGTTAGGGTCAATTTGCATATTACTAAGGTGACCAGATTTAAAGCAGTACACCATTGAAGGGGGAGGGGTTCTTTTTTTTTCTTTTTTTATTACTTAAAATATTACAAAGAGTAATCAGGACTTTCTTAAAACACCGCGGGATGCGGGACAAATTGTTAAAAATCGGGACTATCCCGCCAAAAGTGGGACGTCTGGTCACCTTACATATTACCCTTTTATTATATAGGATTTTATTGATATTTTACAGAGAAGAAGGGAGAGGGATAGAGAGTTAGAAACATCGATGAGAGAGAAACATCTATTCAGCTGCCTCCTGCACACTCCCCACTGGGGATGTGCCTGCAACCAAGGTACATGCCCTTGACTGGAGTCAAACCCAGGACCCTTCAGTCCGCAGGCCGACACTCTAGCCACTGAGCCAAACCAGTTAGGGCTAAACTTGCTCATTTGTAAAATCAGTGTCACAGAGAATTTACTTAATAGGACCATCATGAGCATTACATTTAATATACACAAAGCACTTTGGGAGAGCATCTGGCCCTTGAAGAGATCCAGCAAATGGTAACTCTTTGTGGAATGATTTCCTCTGTGAGAATTTTGCTGCAGGGCTTCAAGTGGTTAAAGTCAACAGCAACAGCAAAATCTAATTCGCCTTTGCAATAGGTATAAGTTTCTCTTATGTTATCTGGGAAGCAAAGATTTATGAAATAAATCAATAGTGTACAGCGTTCACTGGAAGAAACTACTTAGGCAAGTCAGTTGCTTCTGATCACACTCAAGTAATTCAGAAGCATCACTTCCACACATACAATTGATATGTTAGTTACAAATGATCATTATTTGTTTGTAAAAAACTGTTGGTCTCAGTCTCTCCACAGTGTCACACTCAGTTAAGGAAAGGAGCTTGTACAGGAGATTCACTTGATAGATCACACAGTGTGAGCAAACCTGAGAGGGAAAAGTCATCAAATGACCAAACACTGCAAAAGAGCAAAAAGCAAAAAGGTTAATATGGGAAAAGCATGTATAATTACACATATTTTTATCCTGTGAGAGTTATAAATATAAAAAATGTGGAACATAAAAGTGAAGAGCAGCAGGCCCAGGGACAGAAAACCTGAAGGGAGCAAAAGCTCGCAGAAAAAAATCAGTGCCAGAAATTATATATTTAACAATTGGTTGATCTCAAGCCCACCTTTCACATTTGTAGACTAGAATTGGAAACAGATGCAGCTGCTGCATCTCAAGTTTTAATGCTTTATGGTAACTCTGCTCAACTCCCACTGTTCTAGCACCAAAAGACTGAAAAACAATTCTGATGCTTGTTGGGATGAATATTAAACAAATACGCGCACACACACACAAATGCACACAAACACATATATGCACGCACACACTAAATACACATACATGCATGCACAAGTATATACATACATGTGTCTATATGCATACACACATTCATTACATATATACACATATACATACATACTTATACACACACACACACCATTGTCAATAGTACAAATGTGAGCACTCAAGATTTGAAAACAGAACGAAGCTGTGTGGGAAAACACCCTTAGAAAATGAGATCTTTAAGTCAGTCTGTGAATGTGTGAGAGGCAGGTTTCATCTAGAAAGTCAAGATTAGAGAGAACTCTTCCCAGTCATGATCCAGACTGATCTGTGCCTCCAAAACGCATGCTGCACCTGCCCACACTTTCCCAGCCACCTCATGGTGACACTAAATCTCCAAGGGGCAAGGCCTCCTGCAAATGTTCAGAAGGAAGGGGTTTGGGGATATGATAACCACCCCCCCCACAGGCCCACAGAGAACTGCTCCCTCATGCTCGCCACCGTTACAGCCCCACTGAACCATGCGAACACATCTCAGCCACGGAACTTCAGCGTCACTCCGGAATCAAATGGATCCTCAAAGCGGCCCTCAGTACAGCCAAAGTGACAGGGCAGACAGGCCAGGGGCTGGGGTCAGCAGACCCGGGTGGGAACAGCAGACAAATCGCTGAAGAGAACTGTGGCCTCTAGAGCGTGGCCTCTGCATCGGCGCCTCGGTTCCCAGGGAGAGACGGTGCCAGTTTAGGAGGGAAAGCCCCAGGAAATGCCTCCATCCCGGGCAAACCGAGGCAGGTGGTCACCTGTGAAGACACAGGAAGATGCTGCAAAGATTAAAGAGTACAGGGCAGTGTCTGTCTGGTACATGATATTTCTTCAATACGCATTTGTGTTTGTGTTTTAAATCAGTAGCCCTTGTGGAATTTGAATTTTCGGTGGTCATGAAGGGTAGCAATTTTATCAAAGAAGGGTGGGCCCTGGCTGCTGTGGCTCAGTTTGTTGGAGCATCATCTGATGCACTGGAAGACCATGAGTTTGATTCCCAGTCAGGGTACCCGAATTTCAGGTTCGATGCAACTGATCCATGTATCCCTCTCACATCCATGTTTCTCTCTCTCCCTGCCCACTGAACACCAAAGGGCGTGAGGAAGGGGAAGGCAAGGAGGGATCTGAGTTAAGAGAAAGGTTTGAAAAAGCTTTGAGGTCACCCATGTCATTTTTGCTCACTGCAGTTCTGCCAAGACCCTAAGGCAGACCTGGCCCCATGGAGCACGATCCCCTGCCTCTGCAGAATCCCAAGGATGATGGAGCTGGGCTTACAATGGCAACGTTAGTTTAGAAGGAACCAAGCTCAGGCGAGGGCTTTTCCATGTTGATGAGCCAGTGCTGCAAGCCTGGACCCTGGCTGCCATCCCTGAGAACCAACACCAAAGCCCACCCTTCAAGTAGTCCCCACTGACTTTTATGGCGGGTGGGTTGTTGTGTGGTGGGGACAGAGCTAATGCTGTAAGGTTCTATGACATTTTTCAACTTATAAAAAACCCACATGCGAGGTTATGAGAAGTTTGTGGGAAACCTTATTTTACTAATAAGCATGGAATTCATCATCCTGTCTTCTCTCTTGAGATGACAGCATGCATTATGCTGCAGGACCCAGAATTCTGTCAGCAAGAATAGCTGGTGTGTTTTTTCTCCCTTCAGCATCTTATTCTAGTGATCTCAGGAGAGACCATCATTTTCTAAAGGTGTCACAGAGACAACAATAGGTTCCTGAAATTATTCAATCCAACCCTTCAAAGGATACACTCTATTATTTAACCTGTTTCCGAATCCTAGGTGCTCAGACAATGAATACATAGCATATGGGAAAACCCCCAGCAATCTAGATAGTTGTCCAAGTTCAGAGCTGTCAAATGTGTCTCCTGTGAAGTGTGAAGCAGGGAGAACATTTATGTTCCTGTGTGCCATAAATAAAACACATTAATAATAGCTATAGCATCTAATTAGATTGCAGAGACTCAACATTGCAGATGCCTTCTCACAGAAGTGGAAAGTAAAAAAAAAAAAAATCAAATCAGGCTTACTGTCCAGTATCTCCCAGGCTCTGCATATAAATGACTTTTCCAATTAAAAGCACACCCAAAGAATATTCTTGGAATTTGTCACCAGTGACTTATGCTAAGATTTTCAGGTAGGTCTACCAAATACAACTTACTTATTTTAAATGCTCTTACTCAGCGGTTCTCAATCTGTGGGTCGCGACCCCTTTGGAAGTCGAATGACCCTTTCACAGGGGTCGCCTAAGACCATCCTGCATATCAGATATTTACATTACGATCCATAACAGTAGCAACATTACAGTTATGAAGTAGCAACAAAAATAATTTTATGGTTGGGGGTCACCACAACATGAGGAACTGTACTTAAAGGGCCAGAAGGTTGAGAAGCACTGCTCTAATTGGATCTAACCTCCAAAGATTCTTGTCTCCCCTTCTCTCTCGTTCCTGCTATCACTAGCCATGCAGCCACTCCAACTTCACACCCCGAGGACATCTGTAACTCTCCCCTCAACCCACCGCCAGCTGGCCATAATGCAGGCTAATAGTTATTCCCCATTTACCATCTCATCCTTGCAATTTCTTGTCTGGATTGTAAAATTACCTTTAGCTTCTCTCTTGTCTAAACTCTTCTCCAGATTTTGGTCTGAGCCACTGGGTCTTTCCAAGCTCTGGTTTGTAACCCAGGGAAGAGCAGAAAGAACCCAGCTGTGGTGGACTCTGTCCTGGAGGGCAGGACGGCGCTGCCTTGGTTGTTTCTCCCCCGGATCCAGCATCTGCCTAGAACTCTCCCAGCATTTACTTACTAATTCAGGGAGAGTTGGCTTTGGGGCTTACGCCCAAAGGTTACCAACTATATGATTTAGGACAAGTTATTTCATCTCCCTGCACCTGTTACCACCCATACAAAACAGCCGAGCAACGTTTTCTTCCAAGATGTCCTTTAACACTTAATGAAATCCTAACGTAAACCGCCAAGACTAAATCTGGCTCACAGAATGCACCCAGTAAATGCAGGTGCCCCATGAATATTCCTCCATTTCCCAGAAATGAAAATTAAATTGTCCTACAGCATGCAAAGAGCTTCCTTAAAGAGGCAAATCCAATTCTGTTTTTTATATTTATCTTCACTATATGAGCAACACCCTGCTTTTGATTTTACCACCTATCTTCATGTTTCCATTATTTTTATTTGTATTTTTTTAATCCTTGAGAGAGAGAGATAAAGAGAGAGAAAGAGGGGAGGGAGGGAGAGAGGGGGAGGGAGAGAGAGGGAGAGAGAGGGAGAGAGAGAGAGAGAGACATTGATTGGTTGTCTCCCCTAAACACCCCAACCAGGGATTGAACCCACAACCTAGGTATGTGCCCTGGATGGGAATTTAACCTGCAACCTCTCTGGTATATGGAAGATGCGCCAATGAACTGAGTCACCGGGCCGGAGCCATAATTTCTCAGTTTTATTCCCTTAGCCTAGAAGATCCTTTCTCCATTCTCCTTTCTTAGAAAACCTCCCCCATCCCTCAAAGTCCATTCCAAATAGCACATATTCTCTCACATGCATTTTCTTGCCTAAAATAAAGTGCTAATACCTTACAATGGCCTACAAAGACCTTCACTCTCTACTCCCAACCTGCCTTTCCAACTTCATTTTCTAAGACTTTCTCATTTATATCCAAAAATCACACTGGAGTTTTCTTTCGTTGTTGTTTTTAGGTATCATACATGCCTGGGTCATTCCTGCCAAAATTTAGTATCACTACTTCCTCTCACAAAGTCCTCAGGTGAAAGAGGCTCAACTTTACCATTAGTTAGGGAGGCGCAAATTTAAACCAGAATGGGATAAAAATAAGTCACTTCCTTTTAAAAAATGGTAATGCATTGCCAAGGATTTGGTGAGATGTATATTATCATGCAATACGGAAATATAAATTGGAGATCAATTTGGCAGTATCTGCTAAAAGAATGTATGCTCATATCCTCTTAACCTGGCTTACCACATGCCAGTATTCACCCCCCAAAACAGTTATTCATATACATAAAGATTTTCATTGAAGCAGTGTTCACAATCATAAAATACCAATTGGGTAATAAACTAAATATCTATCAATAGGAGAATGTTTAAATTAACTATGGTATCCACATACTATGGAATACTATACAGCAGATTGCAAAACCCAAATAAATACTGACAAAGTTCAATATCCAAGATGTACTTCTAACTGAGAAAGCAAGTCACAGAGTCAGTATATGAAAATATTGGTGTATTTGTTTTACAACTTACTAAAAATAACAATAATGATGATAACAACCACTAACACTCCTTGAGTATCTCCTGTCAGGTACTCCCTTATCTGCTTTAAATTTATGAAAATAGTTACTCTCCCTAACAACCTGGTGGGGGATGTGATGTTGTCATTTCAGTTTTGTAGGTGAGGAAACAGGCACTTTGAGTTTCAGTGGGGCACACCATTAACAGGTAAAGCCTGGCCTTTTAACCACTGTGGCATCATAAGATTATCTCTAGAAAGTAATCAGTAAGTAATCAAATAACCGTACGTTTGTGTGCTAGTGTGCATGTGCACTTGAGTGCAAGGAAAAATGTTTGGATGAAAGCACACCAGCAAGCAAGTCTTCATGGGGCAGAGGAAGGAACCGGAGCAGAGGGAAGGAGAGGTGAGTGGTTAAAGGGACTCTTCAATCTGATTTCAGTCCTTTCACAAAGCATTATTTACGAATCTCATAAGCACACAGTCACGTATTTCTTGTATAACTTTTTTAATACATTAGTGCAGCATCATCAAGAGGAAAATGAGAGGAAAAGTCATTTTAGAACAAACGAGGAGGTGAGGCAAAGGGTAATGTTCTTTAGAAAGTGCTTTGAGACACAGCTCTGAAGTGATTTGAGCAAAAACCAACTGTACCTGTAACTGCCTGGGTAATTTAGGTGAAATGAAGGGGATTTTAGCTGCATTACCTAAATTATGAATGTAGAAACGTGGTCTGTGGGTGCTTCAAAGCCCAAGTGGTAAGGGATTGCCACCAAAATTCTGCTGAAACAACCAGGATGCTTTTTCTCTTGCTATCCTTCATGCGTTGAAACCTGACTTTCTTTCTCCTGTTTCTCCTCGGTTGTTTACTTATCCGTGCTAGCGTTTCAGTGATATGGCTGGTAGATCATTCATGCTTAAGTGTGAGTGCTATAAATCCAGGCTTTCAGGGAATTGTGTCTGACTGAGAAATGGGGAGAAAGAATTATGAAATACTGCATGTTTAAATTTTTGCTTTTCATCTAATGGCTCCTAAGATGAAAAACTGCAGTGACTTTGAGCTTGATAGATGTGAAATCCCAGAGAGAGTTACAAATCAGTCAACCTAGCAATGTTTTTGAAAATAAAATGGGTTGGCTTTATATTTCTCCTTTGATACGGTTATTATTGATCCTCTCCTTCCTTTCCCCTAAATAAGTGTGTTGTAACAAACAAAGAAACAGCTATTCCCTGCATAATGAGATCTGTTCCCTTTCGTAGATATAACATTGGTTGCCTTGCCTCTAATTCTGGCCCCTTCTAAACGACTGTTTACATTGCAATCACAGTAATCATCCTAAAATGCAAATTGATCATGTCACTCTCCCGCTTAAAGTCCTTCTGAGTCCCCATATAGCTCAGATACAGCTCAGTCTTCAGCTCAGGGTGCCTCATTACAAGCTGCCCCCTGCTTATATTTTCAGCCTCATCTGCCAACTCTGAACTCTCCAAAACAGAAAAATATGTAATTTTCTCTAGTGTCTGGACTCTAATATTGGCTCCTCTTCATATGGCTTTTTCACCTCCCTCACCGCCTTCAATCACCTACCCAATACCTACTTGCCTATGAGCTTTCTCTGCTGGAAACTGATTATTTTCACCAACCTTAATTGCTCTGAAAGGTAAGAGCTATGCACCCATTGTTTAGGTTGAAACATTGTTAGTTAAAGCAACCTCCACCTGTTAATTACATGTAAATTCTTGCTTGGAATTTCCTGCCTAAAGGATATGGATGTCTCCTATAGCCTCAGTAAAAGGCTGGCAAGACCCAGGCACCAGTGGCAGTCTTTCCCACTAGAGATAGACTCCCCGCCTGGCCCGCCAATTTCCAAATTAATTCCTTCTAGTTTCTCTCTTCATTTTGTGTGCGGTCTTCTCCAGAACCTGAACCCTGAAAGGGAACTGTGAACCACTCTAGATGTGAAAGGGGCTCCCACATTTCTCCATAGGAGGAACCGTTGCTGGCACTCCTGTATATGGGGTTGATGCCCCTTCTCTGATCTCTGAGGGAACCCCATACTTATCATTATTTATAAAATAACTTATGTTGTACAGAAGATCTTCTTCCTTGCCTGTTTCCTCCCCAGGCCTATAAGCATGAAATCAAGGGCACTTATTTTTATTTCACGAGTGACTAAATGCCGGGCCCAATAATATTTTGCAAAACGAATGAATAAATAAATATCTAAGTGTTATGGGTTGCTTAATGTTTGTTCAACAAATCTGTGACTCAACTATGTTATAACGTCTCTGAGAAAACAATGATTTCTTGTTTTGACCAGAGATTGATGCCCTAATAATTGAACTAGCAGCAATTATCACAACACTTACTTAGTACTCATTATGTGTTAGGAACTGTGTGGTATCATAAAAACAAGGTAGCCACTAACATCATCTCTTAGCAATGCGGAAACTAAGGTTTAGAGAAGTTACCACATTACTCCTCCAACTGCATAAATGACAAGGAATTGGTGTGTAAGAATTAAACGGCCCAGTGCACTTAGAATGCTTAGCAAATGCCTGGCCTGTTAGCGCTCAACACAAAGCTTTTCTGTTCCTTTTGTTATCAATTTTGTCATTACATTTGGGGGAATGCCTGCTTTATTTATAAACCTAGTGGTGGGGACTTTTAAATACCATTTTAATGTAATTTAAGTAGAAAATATGCTTTAAAAAGTTTCAATTTTTTTAATTAGCAAAAATATTAAAAATTAAAAGAAAAGAGGTACTACCACTTAACTCATGTCTAGCTTCCTTGTTGCTGCTCCAATCTGCCAGAGCTTTTCCATCTAGGGACTTTGACCTCTTCCACTGGGTGGAATGTTCTTCCCTAGATTCTCAGGTGGCTCACCCCTTACCTGCTTTAATCCACTCCTCGAATATCACCTTCTCACTTAGGCTACTCTGTCTAGGCACTTCCTTTCGTACCCTGGCACTTCCTATCCTTTCTCTCTCTCTCTCTCTCTCTCTCTCTCTCTCTCTCTCTCTCTCTCTCTCTCTCTCTCTCATATTTTTTCTTTAGTAGTTGCCACAATCTGACATTAAATGTCTTTACTTATTTGTTTTGTTTATTGCTTATCTACCCTACTGGAATATGGACTCCATGAAGGAAAGAATCTTCCTTTTATTTTTCTCAATCAGAGAATCCTGACTGCTTCCAATAGTGCCTGGTATGCTATAGATGCTTAGTAAATACTCTTTGAATAAATAAGTGAATATGAAGACTATGTCCAGGAAATGTTATCTAAACTTGTTTGGACACATACATGCTATAGACACAGGTCATTTATGTATACTCTGTCAGCTCACTGCCCTACTTAATATCTCTCACACTAAGGGATTGGTGAAATAACTGCACAGCTAATCTATGAAAGCAGATAATCATGCGGAGATCTAGGTCCAGTAATCCAACAGGGTAGTTCAAATTACAAGTCTGACTCAAGTCCCTGTATTGCTACAAATAATTACAAGTGCATCACAGAAATTTTAACGATTCTATTTGATTTGTTTTATTCACAAGATAATAAAACATGCCTAATAAAAGTTGCATATAATTAGTTTGCATTCCCACCAGCAGTGCAGAAGGGTTCCTTTTTCTCCATATCATCTCCAGCACTTGTCATTTGTTGATTTGTTGATGATAACCATTCTTACAGGTGTGAGATGATAGTACCTCATTGTTGTTTTGATTTGCATCGCTCAGATGATTAGTGCCTTTGAGCATGTTTTCATATGTCTCTTGGCTTTCTGAATGTCCTCTTTTGAAAAGTGTCTATTTAGGTCCTTTGCCCATTTTTTGATTGGATTGTTTATCTTCCTTTTGTTGAGTTGTATGAGTTCCCTATAAATGTTGGAGATTAAACCTTTACTGGTGATAACTTTAGCAAATATGTTCTCCCATGCAATGGGCTTTCTTGTTGTTTTGTTGATGGTTTCTTTTGCTGGGCAGAAGCTTTTTATTTTGATGTAATCCCATTTGTTTCTTTTCTCTTTAGTTTCCAAAGCCCTAGGCACTGTATCGGTGAAGAAATTGCTTCGGCATGTGTCTGAGATTTTGTTGCCTTTCAATCCTCCTAGTATTTTTATGGTTTCCCATCTTACATTTAAGTCCTTTATCCATTTTAGTTTATTTTTGTGTATGGTGTAAGTTGAAAGGAACCCTTGTGCACTGCTGGTGGGAATGCAGACTGGTGCAACCACTATGGAAGACAGTATGGCGTTTCCTCAAAAAATTAAAAATGGAACTGCCATTTGACCCAGTGATCTCACTTCTAGGGATATATCCCAAAAAACCAGAAACACCAATCAGAAAGGATATATGTATCACTATGTTCATAGCAGCACAATTTACCATAGCTAAGATTTGGAAACAGCCTAAATGCTCATCATTAGATGAATGGATTAGAAAACTGTGGTACATCTACACAATGGAATACTATGATGCTTTAAAAAAGAAGGAATTCTTACCATTTGCAACAGCATGGATGGAACTGGAGAGCATTATGCTAATTAAAATAAGCCAATCAATGAAAGAAAAATACCACATGACATCACTCATCTAATCTAATAAAAGAGCAATATGCAAATTGACCATCACCCTGAGACAACTAAGCCACGCCCACCAGCCAATCAGAGTGGCTGTATGCAAATTAACCCAGCCAAGATGGAAGCCAGGAGCCATGGAGCTGGAACAAGCAGGAAGCTTCCGTTGCAACTGCCTGACTAGGCTGGCAGGCCTCTGCTCAAGCAATAATGTTTCAATTATAGAAGCCACAGAGCTAAAGCAAATAGGAGGCTTCTGTTGCCTGCCTAGGCCTCCACTCAAGGTAACAAAGTTTCAATTATAGAAGATAAATAAACCCCAGAAACCTGATTCCAGCCAGCCTCACTGAAACCTTGGGTCAATGGGAGCTGTGGGCAGCCTGAAAACAGCCCTCAGCCCCTTACCCAGGCTGGCCAGGCATGCCAGCAGGTGCATCCCCCAAGGGGTCCCAGACTGCAAGAGGGCACAGGCTGGGCTGAGGGACCCCCCCACCCCACCCCCAAGTGCACAAATTTTTGTGCACTGGGCCCCTAGTTTATGGATAATAATGACCATTATAAACTGATAAACAAAAATAGATACAGAAGCAGAGCACCATCAAACAGACTGTCAAACTACAGCAGGAAGGCCAGGGAGGGTGTGGGGGGAAGAGATGGACTTTTATGCATGCATATAAGCATAGTCAATGGACACAAAACACTGGGGGTAGGGGAGGCCGGGGGAAGGTCAAGGGGAGAAAAAAGACATATGTATTCTTCTTTGTAATATTTTAAGCAATAAAAAAAAAGTTGCACATAATTAAATGCTTGATGATTTTTTTAAAAAAAATAAACACATTTATTAAAGACCACACAGGTTTAAAGTGATTGGGCTTTGTTGTGGAACACTCAAAATATGTGTAAAATTATATTCAGTACAACCAGAGAAAGTCATATTTTTAACAGCTGCTCATATCAATACCATAAAATGATTGATGTGTGATCTGATAACTAACGACATACAACTCTGCATTATCCCTACTACCAATTAATAAAACAGGACCCATGTGAAATGATGTGTGCAATGGGTTCCTTTGGTAATTATCTCTGTCTAAATTGCTATAGCATGGGTAGTGATATTTAAAGTTGCTTCTTCTACTACTTAACAGTGACTGGCAATGTAATACTTCTTATCTAATCTAATAAAAGAGTAATATGCAAATTAACCATCACTCTGAGATACCTAAGTCACGCTCACCAGCTAAAGCCATGCCCACTTGCCAATCAGAGTGCCTGTATGCAAATTAACCCAGCCAAGATGGCGGCCAGCAGCCACAGAGCTAGAGAAAACAGGAGGCTTCCATTGCACCAGCGATGGAGTTGAAACTGCCTGCCTAGGCCGGCTGGGTCTCTGCTCAAGGCAACAATGTTTCAATTATAGAAGCTACGGAGCTGAAGCAAACAGGAGGCTTCATTGCCTGACTAGGCCTCTGCTCAAGGCAACAAAGTTTCAATTGTAGAAGATAAATAAACCTCAGAAACCTGATTCCAGCCAGCCTCACTGGGACGTTGGCCAGGTATGCCAGCAGGTGGACATCCCCCAAGGGGTCCCAGACTGTGAGAGGGCACAGGCCAGGCTGAAGGACCCCCCAAGTGCACAAATTTTTGTGCACCGGGCCCCTATGTAGGTAGAGCACAGGAGGTTTTGTCTCAGTGCAATGGCTGATGCAATGCTGTGAGCGCACTCCAGCAGTTCAGATCTTTCTGGCACACCAGGAAGATGGCAATGCCCGCCTGAGCCCCTCCCAGAGCTGCCTACACAGTACCCTGACCTTTCATTGGCTCCCCTAAGATGGTGTTCCATGATTGGCCACCTCCACTATAAATACCGCTGCATTTCCTCAATAAAATTAGACCTGCGTCACAGAACCTGGTCTCCGGAGTCGTGCATGCAAGCATCCTAGCGCTAGGGGCTCTGCTGTCCTCACCCCTGGGAAGTCCCCTGCTTCACCCCTAGTTTAATATAAACTTTAAAAACTTTAAGTAGATCATGGATACAAAAATAAAGAGAATTTTAGGATGAACAACTGTCCCCCATTTGTAAAACTCAAGAGTTCTCAGTTCCCTGTGGCCTCCGGTTACAGACCTTAAGTGGTCAAACAGATACTCTGCCTTCTATGACACTGGTGAAATATTTCTAAAATCACCCAAAGCTAAAGCAAGGGCAAATTATGAGTAATGCAGCCACCTCTATTTATGAAAAACTTAACTTGACATTTCCAGGGGAGTTAGCTAAAACTAAGTCCCTTTAATGAGCTGTTTTTTGTTTAAACTGTCCCTTCCTCAGCGCCAGGCAAATGGCACATGGTTAATTACTTTTTGGCAGTCTGATATTAATGCCTGTAAGGTGTAATTCTTAAAATGCTGGTTGCCTGCAGAGAAAGTTTCAATAGTGGTGAGCTGTCAATCTCTTCACCTTTGTCTTCCATGGTAAGTAAGGTCAACTACAGGGCTCTTCTCCACAGACCGCTCAATTCACGGACAAGCCCTGGATGAAGTCTATTCCAGAATGTTCCACCTGTGGAGTTCCCTACATGCTGATTTGGTAAATCCATTCTATTCACTCACACCATGTAATGTACAGCATATGCAATTCAGATGTTAAAAGTGCAACTCCTGTTT
The DNA here is from genome assembly GCA_004026665.1 of Murina feae. Classification (NCBI taxonomy): domain Eukaryota; kingdom Metazoa; phylum Chordata; class Mammalia; order Chiroptera; family Vespertilionidae; genus Murina; species Murina feae. Next base: position 12,975 of record PVJC01042357.1, read on the forward strand.
GGTTTGTATCAGTCTCCATGAAACTGGACTAATTTAGTTTAAGGTGATGGGTCTCAAAAGGGTATGATTTCTGCCCCCTGGAGGACAGTTGACAATATCTGGAGACATTTTTGATGGTCACCCCTGGAGTGAGGACTGTCACTGGCCAGGTCTACTGCTAACCGTCCTACAATGCACAGAAAGAATTATCCAGTTCAAAATATTAACTGTTCCAAGGTTAAGAAACTCTGATAAAGACAAATTATTAATTTAGTGAGAAGTTTACATAGAAGTGTTTTTCCTTACGTTTTTCTACTTTCAAATGCTGTCAGTTTTCTAGAACTCGGTTAATTCATTTTAAATTAACGCCCATAAAACTCAGTTAAAACCTATGTCTTTATCCAAAACCAAATGAAATCCTTCTGTTTGTACACTTTCCCCTGGATGACCCACAGACACCACAAACTGCTGAGTATGAAGCGCCTCACTTCCTCACCTGAAGGTCCTTTCCCCCTGTATCAATAGGAGATGGGATCCACACCAGGAACTTGGGACTGCCTTGGTAGTTTCCTTTCCTTTATCTTACATCCAATCAATCATGAGGTCTCGGCTCTAACACCATTACCTCCAAAATAGTTTTCAAATCTCTTCCTTTCTCTCCATCCTAATTCCTCTTCTTCCAGTTGAGACCTTTCCCACGTCCCTCCAAAACTCCTAAGAGAATCCTACTTGGTCTCCCCACCTTCAGATTTCCTCCATTTCTACACCCCCGGAAGCTGGCACTCTCCAGAACAAAGCCATGTTCTGTTTGCCATTTCCTTTCACCTTCTCAGGGCTCAGGAGTCCCTGTTTATCCCTCCAACCTCAATACTATCCTGCCTCGCCTTACTCGTCAGTTACACTGTTTCTTATGTGTTAGTACACATGTTGTCCACATCACCTGGAGTATTTTTGCACCAACCCACTCGCTCTGGCATTTCCCTGGATGACTACTATTTAACCTATAAGATTCTACATATCCTCTACAAAACCAGAAGGTTTTGGTGTTGTTTTCTTTTTTAAAAATTCTGAAGTCTCTGCCAACCCTGTTGGCTTTCCCCCATGGCAATAACTGATTGGAACTGCAAGGCAGCATTTCCTGTTGAGATGAACACAATTCCCACTTGGTCATCTCCACTCTTTTGTACAATCTTCTCCTGGACACAGAGCAGTCAACTTTATCCTCCTATTTCAAGGAGAGCCCTTTGCCAAACCAAATCCAGTGCAACATCATGCTTCCTTGGCTTTCAGAGGTAGAAGCTCAGAGAGAATCTAGAATCTTCAACATTTCTATCACATCTAAACTAATAAAAGCGAAATAGTAAAATTAACCATTTCTCCGAGACAGGGTAAGCCACGCCCACCAGCCAATCAGAGTGGCTGTATGCAAATTAGCCCAGGCAAGATGGCAGCCGGGAGCCTTGGAGAGAGCAGCGGGTGAATCATGGAAACCAGCGGGCAGCAGAGTGGGCTGGGCAGGTGGTGGCTGATGCCTTGCAGGGTCCAGGCGGAAAGGCCCCACACCCCAGCGCTGTGAGCTCCGCTTCGGCTCAGAGCCGCTGGGGAAGGAGGCGTGGAGGACTTGGCCTGCGGGGCGGAGAGGCCCCACACCCCAGCGGTTCTGAGCTCCGCTTTGGCTAAGAGCCGCTGGGGATCAGAGCCGCTGGGGAAGGAGGCACACGTGGGGACTTGGCCTGCGGGGCGGAAAGGCCCCACACCCCAGGGGTTCTGAGCCGCTGGGGAAGGGGGTGCACGCGGGAACTTGGCCTGCGGGGTAGAAAGCCCCCCCTCTCCCTGCCACTTGGCTGGTGCTGCTCCCGCTTGGGAAGGAAGCGCCAGGGACCCGGCCTAGGGGGGAGGACAGTTGTGAGGGACCCAGGCCTGAAGGGGAGGATAGTTGGGGGGACCAGGCTTGCCTGGGTGGAAAGTTGGGGTGACCAGGCTGGCAGAGGAGGGCTGTTGGTGGCAATCCAGGCCTGCAG
>PVJC01042358.1:0-14967 GCA_004026665.1 Murina feae
AACAGCCTGCCGCTGAGGAAAGAGCACCAGTTTGGGAGACGGCAGCTCAGAACCGTTGTTGGCTCTAGTGGATTGTGAGGCCCTTCATTTGTCCGTTCTGGGGCCCTGCCTGGGCCTTCCTGTAAAACGGGCTGATGTGATGTAGGGTGTGCAAAGCCCTCTAGTTGGAACGATAGTTGGATGCCCAGAAATTCCCCTAGAGCAGGGCAGGGCAGGGCAGCACAGGCCTGAAGCCAAGCAGCCCCACCCAGAGCCAGCATCGCTGGGCAGAGGTGGCTGCACACTCACCTTCAGGAACGTGTAGACCTTTTGCTCTTTCTCCCCGTTCACGTCTCCTTTCTCAAAGAGTTGGAAATTGGGGACGAAGCCCCCACCTGGTCGTACATGCCTACAGGAGATGGATGGGCATGAGGCTCAGAAATGAGAGGAAGGGCCAGGACAGGGCAGGGGGTGTTGGGAATCTGGGTTTTATTCCACAGTGGGCGGTGGGAGCCAATGAGCATTGACTGGGCAAAGGCATAATGCGGCTCTGCAGTCTTCTCTTTCCATTCGGGTACCTTCTCAGTAACCCCTGACCCCCACATGCACTCTCCCATCCATCATGCACTCACCAGTCCTCCCTGTCCCTGCTCCTCCCCCATCCCTTCTTCCCCTCATTCCATTAAGTGGGGTTCCTGGAAAGGGAGAGGAGTTCTTCGGGGCTGATAAATGTCCATCAGGAGTGGGAGCCAGTGCAAGAGATGTCTGCCGCCCCAGCTGGGACGCAGCTGGCTGTGCTGGAGGAGCTTTCTGGAAGCTGCGTGAGCACTCACTTGAGGGTAGGTAGGATCTCCGAGTTATCTCCTGGCTCCTGTTTTCCAAATTGGTTGCAGGGGAAGCCCAGAATGACCAGACCAAATGGTTGTAGCTCTTCCTGTAGTGCATTCAGTTCTGGGCCAGGGAGAGAGCAGAGACCGGGTCGCCTAGTGAGGAGCCCTACCTCATCACACCAGCGCCTGCTTGCTGGTCATACAGCTGAAATCACTGAGGCCCAACAGTGGGGGCTTGCCCAGGATCGCTGGGCGAACGTGTCAGTGCTGGGAGTTAAGTCCCACCCTCCTGACTCAGCCGGGTGTGTTGCAGGTTTGGGGGGGAAGCAAGTAACACCTTTTCTCAGATCAGTTTTCAGTCCCTGGCCCACTTCCTCGTTCCTTCAGGATTGGATTTCCTGGAACAAGAACTACCCATTGCTGGGGGAAGGCAGAGGACTTCCCTGGGGTGAAGTGGGGCCCTTACAAGCTGCCTATACTCTGGGAACCAGGGATCCAAGGGAGGCCCTGGCCCAGCTCCCTCTGCCCACGGCCTGTACAAGGTCATGCTCCACCCTACTGCACAAACGCACGACTCTGTTCCAAGGCCTGACAGAAGCATTCTGAACAGAGCATCCCTGCCCACTGAGCAGCCCAGTTGCTGGCACTGCACCCAGGAATTTCCCATAATTGCTAGGCAGGACACTCAGATGCCCTGCTTCCTCCCAGCCCCTCCCAGCCAACTGTGTTCAGCCCAGAGCATTTTCCTGCCGGTGCTGTTGGTCCTGTGCCAGCACGGTTGCCCAGCTAAAAGGAGTGAGGACACTAGAGTTCCCAGAACCTGGGTGAAATGCCTCAAGCCACTGCCTCCCTTCCAGAGAGCGGCCAGGAGAAGTACTTAGGGCGATGGGGCTGAGGCAGGTGAGAAATTATCAGCAAGGCAACGCCACCATTCCCCTTTCCAGGGAAAGGACACATTAGGCACAAACGCCATCTCCTGCACCCCTCTGCTTTTAGGGCAGTTGTGCTCAGGGATGAAGGATTGCAGGGAGTCTTCTAGAACATGCTCAAGGCAAGCCGCTCTCAGATTTAATCATCTTCACAAGACTATGGCACAGAGGACCAGGATGCACGGTTTGGAATCGCATGATCACCGTCCCCCTCCCCCCTTGAAATATTCCCAACTGGCGGAAATGGCCCGAAATAAAGCAGAGGGCTCTTACCAATGTACTGGCCCGTCAGGCCTCAGTAGCTGGCCACGTTGACAAAGAGGACGTATTTGCCAGCATACTGCTTGAAGGGGATGTACTCCTCCCCATTGAGGGTGAGGGCTCCATACTCGAAGATGGTGCCGCTCACACCAGCCTGGCAGTCCTTCTGGAACAGAGACCAGCACCAGGGAGTAGTTAGAGCTGGAAGGGAACTTGGGCATCTCCACTTTCAAGACCAAGACCACTCCAGGCTTTGGAACTAGGCTAGCACCAAGGCCTCCTAATTCCTCGCGCAAGAAAATGATTATGGAAACGCTTAGTATGCTGGTGAGTGCCATGGAAACCTGGAGGTGATTTACTGTCATCAGCACTGCACAGCACACGTGGATTCATAAAGATTTACCAGCCCTGAGGGACACTACGCTGATACCGGCGGTTTCGATACTGGAGGGGCTGATGGAGTGGGGAGCTGTTGCAAGAATCCAGGCAAGTGATAATGAGGCTGAACTAAACCATTGAAAAGGCAGAACTGAGCAGGAAGAAGGAAGGGGCAGGATGGAGAGAGGGGATTCAGAGGTTCCAGACTGGGGGACTGGAAAGCTGAGGCTGTGGGTGTACAATAGGGACACAGGAGGAGGAGCCAGGAATGGGGAAAGGCTGTCGTGAGAGGAAGGGTAAGGAACAGCGCCTTGCGTATATCAGGTGTCCCTATGAGTGAGCCGTTGTGACGATGACCCTTGTGCCTTCCTCTCTGCCCAACCTCTGCTCCAATCAACCTCCAGGACAAGTAGAAACAGGGTACAATGAACTGCAAGTCGGGGGACCTGGATTCCACGTCCAGCTCTGCCACTAACTCGCTGTGTGATCCTGGACTGGGCCTTTCTCTTCCCTGGACCTCAGCGTCCTCATTTATAAAATGAGACTCTTTAACGGGATCAGCTGTTCTCAGCCACCATGGCTGGAGAGCATGCTGTCAGTGGGAATGCTGCTAACGAGCACGAGGTTGCATTCACTCCTCTGCGCCTCCCTCAGCTCTGGCCCAGATTACAAAAATCTGGGTCTGTCCTTGAAAGGATGCCATGGTGTCAATGACACAACCAGCAGGTGCGCTGGTCGTGATGGGAAAGGAAAGGGCTTGCCACTATTGTATCGGGTCATCTCTATGGTGCTTTCCGGCCCTGACTGCCATGCAAAGTAGCAATATAGACCCGGGCAGACAGACACAGGTGAACGGAGTTCGAGAAGCAAGTCCACACCCTCTTCCCATCAGTCCTGGAAAGGCCTGCTGTTGAGGTGAGGTACCTGGGCCCAAGTGGGTGAAGGGAGCCCTCTGGGCTGGTGGGGCATGGCTTCCGCAGGGTGAAGAAAAGAAAAGCCACTGTGTCTTGAAGAGGCCGCAGGTCGGCTGAGCCAGGTGAGGCTGCGTCCCGCCATCCACTGGCAGCCGCAAGCTCTCTTGGCTTCGGTGCAAATCCCCTGCTTTACATGAATCTAATATTCCACGCCCATGACTAGGTGGGTGCTAAAGGCAGGCCTTAGACCTAAGCTCAGTATTTCTCCAGCCATTGGGCCTCCATGGCCCCATCTGGGATCAGTTCCGCCTCAAAATACAAACAACTGAGGGAACAGCAAACACACCCCAGGGGACAGAGACCTAGCAGCCAGAAGCAAGGCCTCCCAGCAGCCTCTCCACCTCCTCCACGCTGCCCGGATCCAAAGACAAACTCTGGGGAGTGGAGAGAACAAAAGCCAAAAGGTTGTCCAAATAACCAAAGCCTGTAAACAACAGGAGGATCCACTTCTGGGCACAGTTTCAGGGTGGGGGTGGGGCGAGGGGAATCTCCTCTCATCGGGTTTCAGTCTTTGCTGGCTCACTCTCTGAGCCTCCCCAAATGGCTGTGAGATTGATGGCAGGTCCAAGAGTCTTGAAAGCCTCTCCTGGCAAGAAACCCCCACACCCAGGGGTAGTGATTATTGTGCCTGCAGCCAGGGTGGAGGGCCCCGCTGTTCCCACATTATTGTGAAGAGGCCTTTGATGTTCCCCAGACACTATGAAGGTGTCTCCGGGACCAAGGACCCATGACAGAGCTTCCTCGCTTTCTACTGGGGCCGGTGAGGTTAGTGCTCAGGTTTCAGACCAATACGGCTCCAAGTGGCCAGGGTCGGGGAAGCCATGGCTTGCACTCACCACTGGGCACTGCAGCCCAGTTCTTACATAAGCCTCTTTACCCCCTCTGGACCTATGGATTCCCAGAGCCCTCACCTTAAATAGGGGAGGCCAGAGAAGACAGAGGGAGGGGCAGTGAGAGTGCCTCAATCTTTCCAGTTGGACAAGACAGGAGAGTTCTGATGGCTGGAGAGTGGGAGGCTGCACTTGGGTCTTTCTCCTCTCCTATCTTACCACTCCCATCAATGGGATGCTGTGAAGGGAGAACTGGACTGGAGGCAGGAGACCTGAGCTCTGGGCCTGGCCGTGCCTCTGACTCTGTATCTACTGCTCTCCCTGCTCTGCTTCTTATTGTGAGATGGGGTCAGATTCAGGGCTGTCATAGGGCTCTTCAGCTCCATCCGTCTGTGGTTCCATGATTCTCTCTGCCTGATTTAGTCACCTAGAAACCAGCGGTTACTAGGATCCTGTGCACGTCAGCAGCTGTTACTCTCTACAGCTTCTGCACAGTCCTTTTGCAGAGGAAGGACAGGGAGTCTGGGCAGCCCTGAGCTGGACTGGAGAGGGGACTCAGCAAGGAAAGGAGGATTCCCTTTGTTCTCTAGCCCCTCCCTTTGAGTGGGAGGAGAAAACCTCTGTCTGGGGCAGTCACCTTTGGTCCAGCCCATTCTCCACGTGCCCCCTGCCTGACCTCTTGGCCCTGGGGTGAGGGTAATGTAAACAGTTGAGCCCTAGAACCAGGGTCATGACATCGCAACTATCTGCTGACCAGGGAAGAAAGATGGGCATGCCCAAACTGTTATTAGCCAGCAAGTCCTAGTTGGTTGCATCTGATACGATCATACCTACCCTAACATGTTTCCTGGCCATACCCATCCCGTTCTCTCTAAGTCCATCTATTCCTCGCCAGAGTTCTACAGAGAACACACAGCTATGATGAAGGAACCCTGTGCTTGGAATGGGCTTCCTGACCTGTGGATAGCATTTTGGAAACAGAATCATAGACTCGTAGGATCTTAGAATAAAGACACAGAAGAAACACAGGGGCTCAAAGCCCCTCTTGAGCTTGCACAAGCCTGGTGTATGTGTGTGTTGGGAGGTTGGAGTCGGGAATCTCTTTGAGTCTAGCCCTAGGCCTGACTTTTGCCTCCCTACCCCGGGAAGAGGAGAAATCCCAGGGCCCACCTTGGCACGTGCCATCCAAGGAGATGAGCGTGCTAGGTCATCCTGGCCTCAGCGCCCCAACTCCAGCGAAGGGTCACACGGCCTGCTGGGGGTACACTGAGGCTCAGGAGACTTCTGCCTCTCCCACTGAGCTGGCAGTGCCCAGCTTGCTCCAACTACCAGGTGTCTCAGGCCAATATGGGCAGCGGGTGGTGGGTGGAGGCTGCCCCAGGGCAGGAAACCCTCCCGAGAACAGCGTGTGGATGTTGCAGCTTCTCCAAGCATCATCCCTTCTGAAATCATTAGCTTCATTTTGCCACTGCTCTCCCCAGCCCACCCCACCTCACCCCACACTCACCCCTTGCAGATGGAGGACAGGCCCTAAGGAGCAGGGACTAGTCAGGGACCTGGGAGTTGTGCCCTGCCAGGCCAGAGCTCCTTCTGTCTCAGATCTCTGCCTCCTCTACCAATGCCGGGAATCCCAGTGCATCTCTACCTGCGTTTATTCTTGGACTAGAAGAGCCCCCAAGGAACCACCCAGCTGCGATTCTCCCCACTTCCTCCTGGCCAACCAGTTGCCAAGTCTCTAGGCCTTTTCTGTGAGCGCACTCCCTTCAGGCCTGTCTGGAAGGGGGCAGCTCGGGGCCAGAGGTGGCATGGATGTAGCAAGGCGACCTCAGGTAGCCATGGGGAAGAACTCAGGGAGAGGGACTTTTCTCCCCTATTCACTGCGCACCCGGGGCACCCAGGCCTTCAACAGAACTGGAGGAGATGGAGGGTCTGGGTGGGGGAGTCCCGGCGCAGGAGAGGGAAGCAACCGGGGTTAAAGGCGTCCCTCTCCCCTAGGTGTCGCCTTTCTGGTGGGGAGCCTGGGAGGAGGGGTGCCTCGCCACCGCGAGGTGGACACCTGGGGGCTATGCGCGTTCCCCGGCCCCGGAGGCTCACTCACCTTCGACTGCTCCTGCCCCCGGCTGGGCACGAGGCCGGCCAGGAGCAGGGAGAAAAGGCAGGATGCCCGGAGCAGCCGGGCCATGGCGGCGGAGGGTGCGGAGGGTGCGTCTCGGACTGGCCACCGTCCGTCTGAGGTGTCCAGGGCGCTCAGCCACCTTTCAAGCCCTCAGCGATGACCAATCCGCGACCCGCCCCGAGTCCTTGCAGCCAATCGCAGGGCGGCTGGCCTTGCAGGGGCGGGCGCGATTTCCCCGCTTCTCCCCCTCCCCAGGCTCGGGGCGACAGTGACGTCTGCAAGTCTGGACAGAGAGGTGGGAGCCAGGTCCTTGTGACCCTGAGAGGCGCCCCCCTTCTTCTGGCTCTAAAGTGCGGGGGCAGGCAGGCACCATGCCCGCCAGCACAGCCAGGGAACGGGCGTTAGGTAGCCCGGAGGAGGTGATGGAAGGCTCAGTGTTGGTGTTGAGAAGGCTCGGTCCTAGTCCAGAGCATTTCTTCCTCCCAGGCTTTAAAATACCCCGTGGCGTTCCCTCTCCTTTCCCCCCCTCCCCTCCCCCGCCCCTCATTCGATTGTTGAGGATTAAAATGTCAGCAAGATCTGGAGTTAGACTTCAGGGAACGTTTATTCTGTATAGGTTTAATGTGCAGGAAGCAAACTGTGGGTGTCCTGGGTAGAACATTGGGATACCTCAGCTGCTTTGAGAGCAGGAAATTCATTTGCTCCCTGTGTATTCTTGAACAACTTGCTTTTCCTCTCAGGGCCTCGGTTTTCCCATCTGTGTAATGGGATTGGTTGATGATCACTATCTAAGGCCCTGCTGGTTCTGGCTAGATGGCTTGCTTCTAAAATAAGCGACAGATCAGGAGTCCCTCCAGAGTAGGGACCATAATCAATACCCGGCACAGGGCCTAGAACACAACAGGTGCTTAATATTTGCTGCATTACTCAATCCATGAATTCATTTCTCTGCTTGGAGATACTGATGCTCAGGTCAGGCAGCTCTAAGTCTGGGCTGTCGAGGTGTGCTTCTGTCCACAGATAGGGGAATGCATTGAGATCAGTGCTTTGCAAACCTGTCTGCACATCTGTGAAGCTTGTAATACAGATCCCCAGGCCCCACTTCCGAATCACTGCGTTAGAATCTCAGGGGCAGAAGCTGGGAATCTACACCAGATAGGTTCCAAAGGTGATTCTGAAGCAGGTGATGCTCCGTCTTCCGATGGAGAAGGACCTTGGGAATACCCTGTTTTTATTATGATTTAAGAGATTATGTTCCAGGAGGAACATGGAAGGTCTGTCTCCAGTCCCACTTTTTCTTTGAAGCCTTTCTTATCTCCAACCACTGCCTGTTGAAACGAAGGGAACCTTGAATGCCAGGGAGTCTTGAATGAGTTAAAGCACAGAGAACAGTGGCTGAGACAGAGTATGTGCTCAATAAATGTGATTTACTAAAACCACATCATCTCGTTGAAGCCCGGAGATGGGGAACAATTCAGCCAGGTTTCCCTAGCACATAGGTGGCAGAGAGGAGACCAGAATCCAGGGTTCTAGGCTCCAATCTGAAGCTCTCTTCACTTTGTTCTGTTGTCTTTTGTCGGTCATATACACCCAAAGATACAAATACCCGTACACCTATAGGTTTGTCAGAAATTCGTGGTTCATTAGCATCAGTCAGCATCTGGTGACCCTCAAAATGTGTGCCTGGCGTCATGTCAACACCACGAGAGATGTCAAAGAGTGTTCTCGAAGTTATAATCCCTGCCCTCAAAGTGTGAGCCAATAGATGGAGGAGTACGATGATGCAAGTGGCACCGAGGATGGGGCTAGTGGCACCGAGGATGGGGCTAGTGGCACCGAGGATGGGGCTAGTGGCACTGAGGATGGCGCGGTTGAGCACCATCCTAGGTCATGGAACTGCAGAGCTGGCACCTGAGAGTGAGCCCCTCTCTAAATTCGGCACCCTCTGTGCCTGACGGGCCCACCCTAGTCCCAGCCCTGCTGTTCCTTTTCTTTTGGGGGAACGAGAAAGCCTCAGAGGCCTTGCAGTTCCAAGGGCCTAAGCGAGGCCTGTGCTGCACCAGACTCAGGGGTCTTGATTTCACGGGCAGTGGGGTGAGTGGTCGGGAGCATGGCCGGGCCCGGAGGAGGCCTGCAGGCTATAGAATACTTTCAGTGGAGGTCTAAGCCTTAGTGCAAAGAGCATGAAGATGAAAAGGAAATCAGTACTTTCCAGGCTTCAACCACCAGCTTTTGAAGCACATTTTGATGACTCGTTCCCAGAAACCCCATGTTTTGAAAGATGTTATTCTCCAGGCTGTTTGCTCTTACTCTCAGGTTAAAGTCCAAATTCCTTGGTGCTTCAATGCCCTCAAAGTCCGGCCGCCTCCTCGTCTTTTGACACACTCCTGTTCCCTCTAGCCCAGCTGTGCTGGACGTTAGTCAATTCTTCCCACACACCGTTCTCTCACCCCATGTTTTGTTTATGCTGTTCCTCTGCCTGGAGCATTCCATAGTGTCTTTTTACCTGCTTCTCTCCTACCGTTTTTTCAGGTCTCAACTTTGAGTTTTGTCCGGTACCCCTTACAGTTTCTAGAACATGGGACGCTTTCTACATCAATCCTTTGTGGTACTTCATCATCATTTCTTGTTTGTCTACCATCTACACTGAATCATAAGGTCCACAGAAGCTTCATTTCCAGCACTTTGCACAGAGGTTAATGGCATAGTAGATGCTCAATAAAAATCTACTAAATAAATAAAACACTATTGCCCTGGCCAGTTTGGCTCAGTGGATAGAGCGTCGGCTTGCAGACTGAAGGGTCCCAGGTTCGATTTAGGTCAAGGACATGTGCCTTGGTTGCAGGCACATCCCCAGTGCGGGATGTGCAGGAGGCAGCTGATCGATGGTCTTATTCATCGATGTTTCTAACTCTCTGTCCCTCTCTCTTCCTCTCTGTGAAAAATCAATAAAATATATCTTTAAAGAAAAATAAAACACTATTTGGCATAAAAAATTAGCAGAGCTTTAGCTCAGTGCACACTAAGAAGTTTGAGCCCTTAAAACTGATCTGATTCTAGCTTCTAGCAAGACTCGAGCCATAGGAGTTATGCTGACAGAGTTTGTCAAAGGAGAATAGATGATTTGCATTGAATATCTGGAAAGAAAGGGTGCAAATAGATGCTGTAGACAAATCATAGGGCAGTTCTACTTTCAACCTGAGAAAGTGCTCTGCTACATTGGCATGTGGGCACCTAGTACCTCTTCACCTCTTTTTTTTTTTTTTGAGACATATACAGGGAGCTCACTACCTACCCAGAATCTTTACTTGCTGGTGAATGGGGACTGCAGATGACTTAGAACGAGGTTTAAAAAACAGTGCTGATAGACCTGGCCCAGTGGTTAAGTCAGCTGGAGTGTCATCCTGTGCACCTAAAAGTTGTGGGTTCAATCCCCTGTCAGGGTGCATACAGAAGGCAACTGATAGATGTTTCTCTCTCACATATGGATCTCTCTCTCCCTCTCTCTCTCCCTCCCCCTTCCCTTTCCCCTCCCCGTCTTCCCTCTCTCTCCCTATTCCTTTCCCTCTTTTCTCCTCTCTTTAAACATATCCTTGGATGAGGATTAAAAAAAAAAGTGCTGATGCTCTGTGTCTTCGAGGAAGACGAGTTAATGAACAATAGGCTGTAAAAGCCAGCAGCGGAAGCCAGCCCTGCCATTGCTGAGTAAGCGCTGAACTCACTGGTGGGGTAAGCCAGCCCAGCTAATGGGACCAGATGGAGGCAGCAGCCAGGAGGCCCAGCCCCCATCTCCTCAGTGCCAGCTTCAAATAGTGGCCCTGTCAGGCCGTCCAAACAGGACTGCAGAGCCCAGGTAGGGCCAGATGCTGCTTTTCTGAATTAGCGGCAGATCCTGTCTTAGAGCCAGCCAGGAGGGAGGGCGTCTATCAGGAGGAGCGGCAGCTAGAGCCTCAGCTTTTGAAACCAGCGCCTTCCAAACTCTGAGCCTGTCTCCTCATCTATGGAACGAGGAGTTGAACAAGCTGATCTCAAGAGCCACGCTTTCGTATAATAAGAGTAAAGGCCAGCATCTACCCAGCATCCTATATGAACCAGGAGCTGCCTTAGATTTGTGTACTTTTTGAAAAGCCTGTGCAACCTCATGAAGTAGTTAACATTATTATCCCAATTTTACAGATGAGGAAAGAAATACACAGAGACGTTAAATACATTTGCTTAAGGTCGTGCAGTTGGCTGGTGGCAGAACCAGGACCCTGACCCGGATGTCCTGTCTCCAGAGCCCTTGTCATTAATCTCTAGGCCCATGCCATCAACGTAGCAGCCACGAGAGCGGTGTGGCTAATGAGCACTTGGAATGTCTACATTGAGATGTGCTATCACTATAAAATACACACTGGATTTTGAAGACTTAGTATGAAAAAAGGAACATTAACATGTCTCAATAAATTTTTATATCATTACATGTTGAAATGTTAACATTTTATATATTGGGCTAAAGAAAATATTTTTCTTGAAATTAATTTACTTGTTTCTTTTAAATTTTAAAATGTGACTACTGGAGAATTTAAAATTAAATATGCAACTGATCTTACATTTCCACTGGATAGTGCTGGTTTAAGCTATATAGGGTGTCCCAAAAAGTAGGCACACACTTGCAATAACTATAAAGGCAGTGTTTAGTAAGACACATTTTGTTTTCATCATTGAGCCAAGAGCTGTTAAAGTATCTACACAGTGTTTGGGACGCCCTATTCATAAAAGGTTGGTGTAGGATTATGTCTCTGTGAAATCTAGGTATATCTCCTGTCTGAGGTCCCTCCAGGTTCAGTGATCCTAGGAGAACTCACAGAGCTCAGCATGTGATCACAGCGAAAGGATACAAAGCAAAATCAGCAAAGGGAAAAGGTGCAGGGGACAAAGTCTGGAGGGAACCAGCCACAAGTTTCCAGGAATCTCTCCCAGCTGAGTCACAAGAGATGAGCTTAATTCTTCTTGCAACAAACTGTGACAACATGTGTAAAGTATTGTCCCAGGAAAGCTCATTAGAGACTCAATACCCAGGACTTCTACTGGGGGCTGGCCACGTAGGCATCCCCTGCCGCGCATGTGATTCCAGGCGCCCGGCAGGAAATCAGGCGTTCAGCACAAACCACATTGCTTGTACAAACAGTTGCGCCACAATTATCAGTTCTAGGGACAATGGAAACCTCCTGAAACCGAAGTTCTGAAGGCCACCCAAGGACGAGCAGATCTTTCTAAGGACAGCAGTCTCGGGCCTGCTGTGATAACTCTTTTCCTCCGTCTCCTGGTTTAGTTTCAAATGTAGGCCTTGGCGCATGCTGAAACGGACTTAATGACTCCCACCCCCTCCAAAGCCTGCATTGTTGGAGGGAGAGTTACAAAAAGGGGAAAAGTCCCTAGAAACTATCTCATTCATCCGAGCGGCTGAGGCTCTCAGAGGCTGAGCAATTTGTCCAAGGTCCCACAGGAAAGAGGGGTCTATAAGAGTCAGACTTAGGTTGGATACAGTTCCAGGCTTGCAGTCGCAATGTCCGTTCCCTTCTCTTGATGTCCTTATATGTTGCTGGAGCCCAAAACATGTACCCTTTCCCCCATTTCTTAGTAGGGAGCCCTACTCATGCCTCTGCTAGCCTCGCTCCACCCACCCTCCATCCTCTCTAGGTTATTGTTAGCCGGGAGATAACAGTGCTGGAGTAGTAATAGCAACCTTCACAAACTCACCAAACAGTGAACAACCCACATCCTACTTCTGTGGGTTAACTAACAAGGCACAAAACCAGTGAGGGCTAGCCCTGGCCAGTGTGGCTCAGTTAGTTGAGCGTTGCCCTGTGCACCGAGAGGTTGCTGGTTCGATCCTTTCAGGGCACATGCCTGGGTTGTAGGCTTGATCCCCAGTAGGAGTCATGCAGGAGCAGCTGGTCGATGTTTCTTTCTCACATCAATGTTTTTCTCTCTCCCTCTCCCTTATTCTCTCTCTCTCTCTCTCTCTCTGTCGTCAATAAAAAATATATTTTTAAAAAACCTAAAACAACAAAAATGAGGTCTAGAGGGGACCAATAAACTCTGGAGTCAGACAACCAAATGGGGTGGGTAGCTTATCACCCCTCCTGCCTCTCTTCCCCCAACAGCTAACAAATGGCCAAGTCAGGTCCACATCATTCTTACCCCTTCCTCAACTCAGAAGGTTCATGTCCAGGGAGGTAACACGTGAAAAAGTTTGGGACTGAAAGTCTGGATTCCCGATCCTATCTCAGTATGTGCCTTGGCCTCAACCCTTCTCTCTGAACCTTGGACTCCCTCCAATTCTGAAATGAGAAAATTAGAATTGTGAGGTTTTGTCCGTGCTCGTCCGTCTATAATTATAGTTTCTCATGAACTGACCCAGGGGAGGAGTTCCTGAGGACAAATGGAGCAGTGCCCTAGAGTTTCTGCCCAGTTGGGGTTGGGTTACAGGGTGAGAGGGGACTATGGGTAAATCCTTTGTGGTTATTATCACCCTCGAATGGTTATTTTGATTTTAAGTGAGTGAAGACACTTAGTTCAGAGTCTACATATTACCACCCCATCCACATGCCCTGTGAGATGAAGAGGTTAGGCCCGATGACATCTCCCCTCTGAGGGGTGACCTTCCCCAGCTGTTACATGGGGTCAATAGTTTCTGCCCTGCCTCCTCAACAAGCCATGAAGGAGGCTCTGATAGAGGGTGGGGGCAGAAGATGCTGGACTCTGAACTCCAACAAGGACTAAAGAATTGTTTTCCTTCCAATTCTTCTTTGTCTCCAAAACCATATCTTGTCAATACTTTTCCTCATATTACTGAGCTCCTGAACTTACTAAGTGTTAATTCAGCAGGTGTTTATTAAGGCACTGTGCCAGCCGCCAAGGATTCCATCATTCAGAGCAAACAAGACATGCTTCTCAAGGGACTCACAGCCTGGTGAGCTGATGACAGTCAACTGGCTGCACAGGGTGATGGATGCTCTTGTGGGGAAAGGGCAGCACAGACAGACAACTGACCCAGATCAGTGGTAGCAGGGCTGGCCTCCAGGTGGAAGTATCCAGGAAACCGGGAAGGAGTACAAGGAGTCAGCTGGGTGAGAGACGTGAAAGTGGTAGGGAAAAGGGGAAAGAGTGTGTGGGGTAGAAGGAACCCCATGATCACATGACCAAAGGCCGAAGGTAAAAGTGAGAAGGTTGGAGCGCTAAACCGGGCAGATGGTGATGGGCTTTGATGGCCTCGGACTTTATCTTGAAGACAGTGGACAGAAGAAAACCCCGTCACTTCGTTTTGTCATTGTTTGTTTTGTTATTTTTTTTTATTACTTTTCACAATTTTAAATGATCGCATTTATTTATCTACCTACTTATGGTCTATCCCATTCTCCTCCCAACGGGAATGTAAGCAACGTGAGGTCGAAGACCATGTCTATTTTATTCTCTGTTGTAACTCCAGGCCCTAGCAGAGTACCAGGCACATAAAGTACTCAGTACATAGTGTGTGTGTGTGTGTGTGTGTGTGTGTGTTTATGAATGAATGAATGGGAAAAAGAAGTGGGGCACATGGATTTGAGAGTGTGTCTTATTCCTGGCTTGTCCTTTGCTTTTATTTAGGGACAAGACTCAGCCTCCCACCCTCCATAGGGAAGGGGTGTGGCTCAGAAAGTTTGTCTCTTGCCTTCAGGCAGTGAGGTGCAGGTTAAGCTAAGAAATGAGCCAGTGAGGAGGATCCGGATAAGCTGACCCTGAAGCTGACAGCCTGCCTGAGCTCTGGACATAAAGTTCCTTTTTCTTAAGGGGTCTGTGGTCCATGAAAAGTAAGTCGCCTGGCCCTCATGCTGAACTCCAAGATCTTTCAGGATAGCGTCAAAATAGTTCTTGACCTACTTCTCAGGCTTTGATCTCTCAACCTCATAGAGACTATCCGACCAGAAGGGTCCTTGGAAATGACCTAGTTCCTTGCTACTCACAATGCGGTCCTGGGGCTCCATTGACACATTCCCAAAGCTGCCTGCCCTGCCCGTGGCTCTCTTTCCCCATCTAACAGGACATTTGGGATCTAGTTCCAGCTTTGTTAGGTTTTATTAGCAACCCCCAATCCATCACCCAGTGGGTCCCTCAGGATCAGCTCTGTAGGGTGGGCACTATTATCCTCCTGCTTCAAGTGACAATTTTCAAATCTGAGAGAGGATTTGCCCAAGGTCACAGGGCTGCCCATGGCAGAGCTGGGTGATGAAAAGGGCCTTTCTGTAACGTTCCACCTTAAACCACACATTTCACAAGCTGTCCCACAGGAAACACGATCCACACAGGTGTAAGAGATTCTTTTCAACCTTTCCCGCCCCCTGGTTCCTCCTCATTAAGCCCTTTGTAAGCCCATTTTAAATTGCTTTGTGGAAGCATTCTTTCCCTGTGCTAACCCACCCTTGCATTCCCTCCCTCTTGACTGGTACCCGTGGGAACAGCATTGAGCTGACTGGGTCCTTGTCACTCAGCCCCAAACTCCCCTCACAGGACGATTGTCTTCTCCCCTGGAGAAGGTGGGGGAGCCATGTGGACTAGATGACCTAGAAACCCTTCAGATTTAAGTCTGTCTGTGCCCCAGAGAGTGCTAACAGATCCCCTGAACGGGCGAGGCTGCAGGACCCCTTG
>PVJC01042359.1:0-14981 GCA_004026665.1 Murina feae
TATTAGTCTTTTATTTGATAGGATGGACATTATTCAAGGACCTGCTATTCTAGAAGGTCTATAGGTGGAAGATTCAAGAGGGCAGGCTCTTCCATAATTGGAAACTGGATCAAAAATAAATAGATAAAAGAAATAAAAGTTATTTGGGGGCAAGCTGGAAAATTTGCATATGGACTATATAGCAGATAACATTATTGAATGAATGATTATTTTTTTCAGTGAGGCAATGGCATTTTAGTTAAATGGGAGGACATTCTTATTTTTAAGGATAAAGAATAATGGCTATAATTTACTTTCAGATGGTTTAGCAGAAATCATTTGAAATAAATATGCAGGATATCTAATCTAATAAAAGAGTAATATGCAAATTAACCATCACTCTGAGACACCTAAACCACACCCATCAGCCAAGCCATGCCCACCAGCCAATCAGAGCAACTGTATACAAATTAACCCAGGTAATATGGCGACCAGCAGCCACAGAGCTGAAACAAGCAGGAGGCTTGCCCTGGCGATGCAGGAAGCTAAGGTTCCTGTCTGCCTAGGTCGGCTGTGGCAACAAAATTTCTACAACAAAGTTTCAATTATAGAAGATAAATAAACCCCAGAGACCTGCTTCTAGCCTTGGGCTCAAGGAAGCACTGGGAGCTTGGGTTGTCAGGGGCAACCCGACCAGGACTATGTCTAAGTCAACAAAGTTTCAACTTTAGAAGTTAAATAAGTTCCAGATACCAGTTTCCAGCCAGCCTTTCTGCAAATAGCCATCAGCCCCTCACTCAGGCTGGCCAGGAACCTGAGTAGGGACCCGAACCCTGAAGGGTAGTGGCTAGCCTGAAAATGGCCCTCAGCCCCTCACTCAGGCTGGCCACACCCCCCCATGGGGTGAGGGTTCCCATTGAGGGGCTTGGCCAGCCTGCAAACAGCCATCAGCCCCTCACCCAGGCTGGCCAGGCATGCCAGCAGGTAGACATCCCCAGAGGGGTCCCAAACTGCAAGAGGGCACAGGCTGGGCTGAGGACCCCACCCCCACCCCCTGAGTACACAAATTTTTGTGCACTGGGCCCATACTATGTGTGTGTGTGTGTGTGTGTGTGTGTGTGTGTATAATTTGTGGCAGGGGGAAAACAAATATGGTAAAATTGGTAAGGCTTGCTGAAAGCTATGTGTGTGTTATATTATGTGTTAAATAAATTTAAATAATATAAAGAGGCAAGGACAGCTGTGTGGTTCAGTGTGGACCCATGAACCAAGAAGTCTCTGGTTCCATTCCAGTCAGGGCACATGCCCAGGTTGTGAGCTCCATCCCCAGTGGAGGGTGTGCAGGAGGCAGCCAATCAATGTTTCTTTCTCATAGATGTTTCTATCTTTCCTTCTCCATTTTCTCTCTCTATCAAATCAATAAAAACATATCTTAAAAAACAAGCAAGAAGAGTAAATTTTTAAAAATTAACACAGAATAAATGACTTATTTATTCAAAAAAGGAGTAGGATCAGGTTCTAGACTCAGACAAACCTGAGGTCTAATCCTACTGAACCACCTGTTTATTGACTAGGCAACACTGGGAAAATTGGAAAACTTCTATAAGTCTCAGTTTCCTCACAAATAGAATGAGGTTATGATATTAAGAAGAATGCCTTGTTGTTATTCCCCTGTGACTGCGGTAACAATTGAGTAAAATAACAAAGATAAAGGGCTCAGAACCAGGGCCTGGCACATGCTAGGAGCCCATTTGGAGTTTTCTCTCACCATTGTAACCTCAGAGTACATGGGAGTAAAATCAAAATCAAAATAAAAAAATTTAAAAAAGCTCTGTGTTCAATCTGTGATTTCTGTCAGGTTATTTTTCCCCCCTTAGAATTTTAAAATGTATCTGTCTGCAAGAAGCTGGGATATCAGGAAAAAGCTGGATCCTTCTTTTGTGTGATGAATAAGTACAAACCGAAAGCCCTTTTCTGTGGAGTGGGTAGCATAAAGGTAGTATTCCCCGCTCACTGTCATCTCTAAAGCCAGCAATAAACAAATCATGAAAAATGCGCTTGGAAATTTCAGCTCCCAGTAATAGCTGAAACAAAGGCAGAAAATTGCAGTTCTCTGTGTAATAACTAAGCCTCTCGTTATGTGCTGCTGTATTAAATATAAAACATTTTCATTTCCTTTGTATAGGAAATTCAATAGGACCTGAAAAGGGGGTCAACCAAGTACTGTGACTCCCACAATAAAATGTGAGTGGTGCTAATATTCCTTTTCCAACTCTTGAGACGGCAAATAAGCAAAGAGATAAAATGTAGCTTTCATAAAACGAGAGGTTTGGTGGAGAATTAGCATGAGGCTTGTGCTTGTGACTTGCAAACGGAAGGTTGGCCAAGAGCTTAGATTTATGCCATGAAATTTAAATGGTTTTCTCCTGAGGTTCTCTTGACAATATCATTGTATGTGGCTGAGTTAGTTTATTGGCACTTTTGTGTGGGGAGTGTTTTTGGAGGAGTGTAGGGGGTAGGGGTGAGGCTAACCTATTTCTCTAAGAAACCCAGCACTTATGGGACTCCAGGGAGTTTTAAAGCCGGGAATTTGGGAGAGTAACACATGCAAGAGTCTCCAAATGGTGAGGCAGAATCAACATTTAGAAAATTACTTTGGGGGGAAAAAATAACATGGTAAGATCACAGTTCTTTTGTTGGGGTGTTTATAACATAACACATGGCTTCATCTCACCAGTCTTCTGAAATTAGAATGATATTGCTAGAAGATTTTTAGGGCTCAGGCTTTGAATTTGCATGCAAGTTTGCAGAGAATTTTGTACAAAGATGAGACCTCAAATTGAATTCAGACCCAGGTATTTTAGCAGCTAGGAAAGGTTATTCATGGTGTGCCCAGTACAATATCACTAACTAACTTAGAAACAGGAGACCACGCATTGAAGTTAAGGAGGGAGGTTAGGCCTATAAGCAATTCAAGCAGAATTTAATTACAAAAAGGGTAGCTGAATAATGGCACACATTGCTACAGGCAGCAATAGATGCAGGAATTGTAAATCAGTTCAAAGAGGCTGGGACTAAAAGGGCATAAAAGAAGAAAACAAATCAACTTTCTTAAAAATATCCTTAGGTTAGCTGAGTAAGCCTCAGTGGATCGGACAGTCAAGGCTTTATCCTCTCCCCATGCCCGTGCTTTGAAAAAGACACCTAAGTAGCAGTGCATTGATTTCCACAAAGGCCAAAGACCTGTGTCATCCACCCAATTGAATTCTTTTGTGCTGTACATGTGCTTACCCTATATTGTCTGTCCCCTTACAATTTTATCTCCCATGTATACATTTCCCACACCTTGGGTAGAACACAATTATTTCATTCTTGCCAACATGCACTATATAATCACCTTGGGAACTGACATTTCATCCATGCCCTTGCAATACACAAGAGGAATTAAAGGTCCATGTCCTCTGTGTCTTTAGTGTTTTATTCTTTCCATGCATTTCAAAGGTAGTCGCTAAATACCAATGCAAGAAAGAATTCACCTCAAGGTGGAACTTAAAAAAAAATGTACATCCAATAATAATTATGCTGTTTTTAAAAAAATCACTGTATTTCTAGACAAGGAAATTAAAAAAAAAAAGCAAACCAATGTTAAAATGGCAAAATAGCAGAGGATGCCTGTGAAATGTAGCTTACAATAGGACTGTCAGAAAGCTTGCACTAACATTAGAAGCATGTGAGAGCTGGCAACCCAGGCTCACGTGGAGCTAAAGAAACAGTGTTTTTGTATATTCTAGTTCCTGTTGGTTCTGATCCCTTGAATGTTGCTTGGGTATTACTCTTTCAATTCCAAACAAATTTCAGCTAAATCTAAAAATATTTTCAATGACAGCAAACCAAACATGATTTCTGCTGAGTATAATAAATCATCCTCTCATATTTCAGTAAAGCTTTAAGAATCTACTTAGAACATTGAGGTGTTAACGAAGTCCCTGGGAAAGAACCAAACATTCTTCTATCTAATTTATAATGGTTTCGTTTTGGCTTTGTTTTTATTTTATTTTATATGTTTAAGCCATTTCACTCTTACCCCTCCCACCCCCATACCTCGCAACCCAGCATTCAATGCTTTTCAATCAGCCTGCTTATTTTTTAAAAAATAACTCGATTGACATTTATTGGGCAGGTGGTAGCTAGGCATCCTCTCTGTAGGGAGAGAAAATTATTTTAGGTCTTTTCCCCACTCTCCTGCCTTTCCAACTAAGTGAATTTCAGCACCTGATCCAAATCACAAAGGTCATCCATTAGCAGAAAGCAGAAACTAATTGTGCTTTCCCTGGTACCTTTAATACACAGTGACTGTCTAATAGTTTGCATAGTGATCAGTTGGAACCTTGGAGAATGGTTGCATGCAGGTTGTGTTAGAATGGCACCATATTTTGAGGACCAACTTATAACACACATTTGCACATAAGAATCTACTTAGAGAAGGTGGCTGTTAACTTATTGACTGGTAGGCATCACATTGAATTGCCTCTTTCTACAAATAAAAAACCCTATATAAGTATTTTGTTCTTCATTAGTAAACATAAAACAACAGCTATTATACAAGTAAGTTTATAGTGGATTTTTTTCTTTTGTCTTCTCTCCTCTGTCATTGATTCAACAATATATCAGTACGAAATAGTAGGCCTAGAAGAGACATTTGACAGTTTTAGACCAATATTGGATTGGCATCATGGTTACTGTGACATCCTAGATATAAATGGAATGGGTGGAGTGGGTTCTCTGCTTTCCAATGGGGTCTTTTATAGAAAAAAAAAAGTACAGATTGATTAAGAAAACCCAGAAGAATAAATAAAGGTGAAGAATCTGCTGATACAGCCCTACATGAAGAATTGTATTACTTATTTTTAGATTTATGCTTAGAAGACAAAGAAATCTATATGAGCCCCTGCCTGCCTGTATCTTTCTCCCAAGCTTTAAAAAAATTATATATATATATATATATATATATATATATATATATATATATATAATCCCAGTGCAATTGCTTTGACATTATTCAGAGAAATACTCTTTCATTCTTTCCCACTGATTTATATATTCTCATTTTCCTTATCCTCATCAAAGTTTTCATTTATGAACCAAGAGCTAGGGAACCAAAAACCAGTGCTGTCCTGTTTTGAGTGTCATTGTGCAGTGACCCTAGATGCCCCTACACACTCTTGTCAATACTTAGTGATGGGATCCACAGGCACTCTGAGTGACCGCACTCTGCAGGGGTAGAAACCAATGGCAAGTTGAGCTGGGGAAGGAGGTGGTCCAGCTGTAGGCCAGAGCTGGTGAGTCTGCATTGGGATGCTCAGAGGCCATTGACAAAACGTCAAATATTTCAAATTTTTGACTAGCTCTCCGGCTAATACCATGCTAAGCAGAAACATGACTATTTCCTCCAAGAAATCAAGAGATAACACCCACAGAAATAAACACAGATTTTGTCTCTTTTTCTCCTTCAGTTGTTCTCCCTCTCTTGCTTTCTCTCTGCCTCACATACATGCACACACACACACACACACACACACACACACATAGTCCACAGGGAAATTAAGCGGTGCCAACGAAACAGTGTACTGAGAAAGTTCTTGGATAAATTAACAACGCAATTACATTACATGACATGCCACAAGATGGATGAGGAAAACTTGGCTGGTATTATGTTCTGTTTTCAAATTGCAATTTATTTGAGGGTTTTAATGGATGCCTTATTAAAACATCTCGGCCCTGGTCAGGTTTCAGCATATGTCACTGTGGCCTGTGATTGATGACACCCTCTGCTGCTTCTCTTGCACATTTGCAGGGAATTTAAGCAAAGAGGGAATGAGCTGAGGCCCTGCTCCGTATCGATCGTGTGGAGGTGCGCTGCCTGGGAGCACAGTCTAATAACATTCTCTTCGCTGAACTGCTCCACATGAAGGCATTTATTACAAGAACTAAAATGTTATATTGCTCAGAATAAAAGAATATTGTACAAACAAAAGAGTTAACAGTGAGCGGAGAAGACAGAGAGAGGCTCTGGCAAGCTACGCCACCATTCCTCGTTACCTTTCAGGACCCACATATTGGAGTGTGGATGGAAAAAAAAAAAAAAAAACAAGAATAAAGCTACGCTTAAAAAGATAAGAGAATGAAAGAAAAATGCTGTGAGCTTTATTCTCGTTTCAGGCAGTTATATGTAACGCTCAGTTTCATGAGGAAGAGAATGCTAAGTGAGGACTGAGAGGTGAACAGCCTTAATGTCAATAGGAACATAATTAAATAGCACAGTGGACCCGAGGATATTCTCCGTAGGGCCATCTGAAACCTTTGTCATTTTACGCGAGGCGAGGTTGATGTTTTGACCAGCTCCCTTCAAAACAGTGAGGGCTATTCTGTACTCCTTTCTATCCACATTATAGAAATCTGAGAGATTTCTGTCATGTTTCACTTACTTAGTTTTAATTATAAAAGGGCTCCGTTTGAAAATGTACTATTTGAAGTTTAGGAACATATGCTTGTTAAGAAATTTCTATTTCATGCCGTTCAATAAAAAGCCATGATTCCAGTTTTATGTATGTCATATACATGTATACATATAGTCAAAAAGATTAGGAGGATACAAAACAAAGGGGAAAAACGACTAGAAACATAATTATTGTAATTTTCTTCTTTGTGCTTTTCTGTAGTTATCTTAATTTTCTGCAATAACCACACATTACCTTTCAAATAAAAAGGATAAAAAAATTTCAAAGAAATTTGTAATGTCTTGATTTACGAGTCATTAGAGAAATAGGTGTTCTTTGAAAAGGCCTACAATAAATATAATCTCAAGGAAAAGGATTCATTTTGCAAAAATATGCGTTTATTGTTCAGTAAGCAGAATCTATGCATTGAAAACTTAAATTAAAAAAGGAACAGTTTAAGATAGAATGAAGATATCCCTAATGCAATACAAAAAGGAAAGTTTTTAAAAACAGCAAAAAAAAAAAAAAAAAAAGGAGGAAAAAAAAGTGTGTTGCATTTCCAAGCTCTGATAACATTAGGGTTTGTCGACCTCAGTCCAAAGGATTTTTTTTTTTTGCTTGACCTGCTATGATTGCTATTATTTGAACTGCCACATTTATTATTTTGTTAGCCTTTGAGGGCCTATAAAAATCTCACCTAATTATATTGGAATCACCTAGCATCACAGCCAAAGCCAAGGAAGGTGAGAACACGGCTAACAGCTTTCCTCAAAATGGCAGGAAAAAATAGTTAAAGAATGAACAAACATCAGAAACCCAAAACACTCAGGAAAGCCAGCTTTATGAGTCTCCCAAGAAATGGATACAGAAAACATTTTTTAAATGTTGACAGAAATTGTTAAGTTGTAAAAATGGATTTCCTGGCATTGTCAGTTGAATGTACCTTCTAATGTACAAAATGCCAAATTTATAGTTTGACTAGATTGTGATAACTTTGGTGGAGGGATGCTAGGGAAAAAAGAAGGAAATGTTATTTAACCTTTAAGGCCTCTTTTTCCTCCTTAGATTTTATATTTCATATCCCCATTCTATATCTCCTCATGGTCCCTCATCATTTGTGACAGAATGCCTGTTTATCAAAACGCAGTAATTCTCTTTTCCTTTTACTGTGTAAGCTGTTATATAATATCAGAAAATCTATGTTCCTTTGTTCTAGAATCAATGAGGACCAGTCCTCCAATCCTGGAGAATTACAGCATTTAACTTCAAGTCCATGGATATTTATTGAGCATAATCTAGCTATAAAGCAGTGTGCAAGGCATTAACACCAAGAGTCTTTACCTTTTCTTGGTGCTGGTCAGCTTTAGGAGCCAGGCTCTTCACACTGTAAAATACATACATCCTCACATACTGCAATCTAGACACCCTTCAGCCTCAGGTTAGAATTGAAGAATTGAAGAACTGACCAGGAGATATGGCCTCCATCCTTAAAGGGGTGAAAACAGAAATGTATCAATAATTATGCAGTTCAGGCGGTGAGAAGAGGTATGGATGAAATAATTCATGAGGATAATTCATACACTCTACATATGGTCTTTATGAGGAGTTTTCAAGAGCGCAGAGCAGATGATGAGAGCAGAAAGGAGAGGTCAGCAATAGCACTCTGCAAACAGAACAGCGTTGGAGGACACTTGGGATGGGACAATTTGCAGGAGCAGAATCCCATGACAGTGTGTGGCACAGAAAGTAAAAACATGGGGCAAAGGGAAATGCCAGACACACAAAAAAGCCAAGAGAACATAATAACAAAAAACGAGTGCTAGGTACATCTTAAACTAATGCCATTTATGTCAATTACATCACAATGAAAAGGGAAAATGAGAATGCTGCATAGGACATGAGGTCTTCAAATACTGTTAACTGTCCTTTGAGGTAACATCAAGACTGAGCCCCACACAACACATGTAATAAAGTAAACAAGAAATGGAACTCAAGATTCCTACCCAGAGGTTAAGTTAATATCACCAGCTGGTTCCTAACAGGTTCTATCAATCACTTCCTGGTAAGAAATATTTCATAACCCGAACTTGTATACATAGAATTCACTCATGATTTGACTTTTAGGTGAATAGATGTAAGTACTTTCATGGTGTTTTTGTGTCATTCTCAAGTAATCCCTTTGCATTTTTAAAATCTCAATGGAAGAACTTTGGTTAGTTAGGGTTCTTGGTTGCATTAGCTACCCATTTTGGCTAAATTAAATTAAGGTAAATTTCTTGGAGAACCGCCCAGAAGCTCAGAGAGTCAATGAGAGTTTAGGTAACAGGATGTGAGGACAGGCACATCAATTGAGAACGGACTGGTCCTGCCTGATGACTGATTTTGCAAGGAGCACTGGTTCAGGGTCTCACCTCATACTTCATACTGTGGCTGTGTTTTAAAAGCAGCAAGCAAGAAAGGGTGGTCAAAAGTACCAAAACTTTTAAAGCCTTTGCTTGCATTATGTTTGCTTATGTCCCGTTGACCCAAATGAGTCACATGGTCAAGCTGAGTCCACGTATAGTGGAGGCAATAGCATGGACATAAGGAGGAGTAATTCACTGGGAGCCCTTACTACAACTATTTACACACTCAGCTTCTGGCTTCCAATAGAAGGGAAGTGCCTGGAATTTTCCTCCCACAAAGCCCATTCACAATGAACAAATGGAATAAAAGGGAATAAGGGTGATTTTGGAAAGAATAATGGACGATGGATGCCAAAATAAATGATAAATGGCCGCCATGGAATCCCAGTTAAATTTTTGAAATGGAATTAACTGAATCCAGATAGACACTATTTTATTTCTCTGAAAATTCTGGGCTACAGACAGGGATCATCCATGGGGATTCATGACTTTCATAAATGACTGGTTCTCTCATTAAATACATGTGAACTTTCAAACTAGCCAAGAAATTTATGAATTATAATCCTGGTCTATTTTTTTTTCAGCAGTCATAATAAATATCCCTCAACTGGTTTAGGTTACATCTGTTCACATTTCAATTTTTGTGTCTAAATGAAAAATAATAGAAGCTAAATATGAAATGTATATTTTAAAAGAATATTGCTGCTCTAGAAACTTGTTCTTTTATGTGTCACACACTTTTTTTTCAGTTTGCTTGGTAAATAATAGTTATTGTACGTAACCATGATACTACTGAGTACATCAAGAAATGAAAATAGGTAGATATTTTCTGACACTTTAGTGCACAAATATAATTCTTAACCTACAGCGTCCAAAGGTTAAGTCTCAAAACTGAGTCCATTAACCTTTGTAAATGGTTGTGATATTAAAAACTGACTCTTAATAGCTAGGGGTCATCATCTCACGCAATAACCATCAGCAATAAAGAATTATGGATTAAGAACATTATCTATCTATAAAATGGTCATTTATGACACTCACGCACGGACCATCTCTCAGATGTACAGATACCCATGGCCAAGAGTTCAGACCTAATAATATACATTATGCTTTTATTAATATACTTATAATATTAGTGAGTTTTAAGAGAAAATCATTGCATTTATAAAAGGTTCAGGGTATCTACTTCAAACATGAAACTAACAAAGTGAAAAAGCTTCAGTATTCTCTTACATTGAGCTATAACTCAGCCAGGTGAAGCTAATTGCCTCAGAAGGTCAAATAAAAAGGCAAGTCAACATGTTTTTAAATTGTCTAGTAATTGTGCCACAGGACAAACTTGGATTCATCCACATAATTGAAGAATACTCACTTACATGAAATGAAAGTTTCCGTACCTTTTTGGATTGAGCTATGTTTTTTTTGCTTTTATTATAACATAGACAGTCAATTAATACATACTATGGAATAGTTATTAGGTACCATCAGCAAGGAGATGCCATGTTTGAGTTCCATAAATATGGATGGGAAAAAAAAGACATTTTAAAATTCCTCAGTTAGGAAATAAGGACTTAGCCTCAGTCAATATTCTTAAAGACCAGAAATGGCCACAAAATGCAATCTTACTTCTGAAAAAACACACACAAAAACAGAACTATAAAAATAACCTAAATTAGCACTATTTCCTAAACATGTTTACTGTATTCACGTGTTTCCTCCTCATCCTATAGAAGCAAGAGGAAGTGTACCTGGGGCTGAAATCACATTAGAACTTGTTCTAAAGAAAGAAAGAAAGAAAGATAATGATACAGGGAGGAAAACATAGATAACAGGGATTAATTTGAGGTGCTTAGCATCTTGCTGATCTTTTAAAAAAATCTTTTGTTGAAACATTGTTGTGTTTTCCTATGTCATTTGAAATTTGTTTACTTAGATTTACCTCTAAATTTAGTTAATAACTTAGATTATCACTGAAGC
The DNA here is from genome assembly GCA_004026665.1 of Murina feae. Classification (NCBI taxonomy): domain Eukaryota; kingdom Metazoa; phylum Chordata; class Mammalia; order Chiroptera; family Vespertilionidae; genus Murina; species Murina feae. The sequence continues at coordinate 10,859 of PVJC01042359.1, forward strand.
TATATGACTTAGACTACAGATTATGTTCCACATCATTTTTATTTTATATTCCAAACTAACAATGAAATAAGAAAATGCCGGTGTTCAGAAACATGCGGTATAGATTCATTAATAGGGATCTGCTACTTACGCTAGATTTTTCTAAAATATGTTAACACATTTACAGCTCTAGCTGGTTTGGCTCAGAGCACCAGCTTGTGGACTGAAGCATCCCAGGTTCAGTTCAGGTCAAGGGCATGTATCTTGGTTGCAGGTTTCATCTCCAGCCCTTGTTGGGGCGTATGCAGGAGGCAACCAATCAATGTGTCTCTCTCACATTGATGTTTCTCTTCCTCTGTCTCTCCCCCAACCCTTCCACTCCCTCTAAAAATCAATGGAAAAATACCCTTGGGTAAGGATTAACAACAACAACAACAAAATTAAAAACACATTTACAAGCAACTTGTAAACACACAGTTTCCATTTCTAAAAGCTATAAACAGGTAATTTTTAATAACTTTTAAAATTCTATTTAAAAGCTCCCCTCTCCCAGCTTCTAGGAATCAAAACTCTGATAAAGTTAGAACCTGAGGCTGAAAGAAGCAACAACATCTTGGTCAGCGATGGGTTCTCAACTACATGGTCTAAGTTTCATCCCAGAGTCCTTCAAGATACCTATCACCAACTTCTCTATGACTCCCTGGGCTGGGATGAGTAACACCTGACCCACTACTAATTCGTAACGGGTAAGGCTTAAAACATCTGCCAATTTGAACTGCTAAAGAGAAAACTTCCTTTGTAGGCCCCAGATTCATACCCAACTTATTGTTAACCCAAATTTCAGGTTAGGCTATTTCAAGACAATGCCAACGAATTGGAAAAATTCTACAGGCTTAAATCAGTAAGTCATGTGCCATATTCAAATGGTTAGATCAATAGAAAAATAATCTCCAAGACACAGCAGCTCTCTGATAATCATAGAAGCCTCACTTTTGATTTTTATTTCCTTTTATAGAAGCCTAAATGTTCACATGGCATCCTAGATTTAAGGGGTTTGGAAGGATTGATACCTTGTTAACCTTTGCATCAGCATGCCTACCATGGCAATCAGAGCTTCAAACATGACATTGGTAAAATGATAATAATAAGTAGTGAGAATGAGGTAGTTGATTGTTTACTGTATTTTGACAGAGTGCTCACAGTAAAAGCTCTTGAAGTGTTTCCAGTTGTGTTCACAATAGGGCCAACAACATACACATTGAGTTGAGTGGAGAGCAGGCAGCTTGCTTTCTTTTGGTAAATTTCCTTAGGCTCTGTCCTGTAATGTGGCTAGTTTGCCAGATTGCTTTCACCACAGGATGTTTAAACAACATAATAATCAACCGAACTACGTTAACCAGGGTCCCCAAAGGCATATATTTCACGGAATAAGTAGGAGCAATACTATTTCACCATCAGTATAACATCATTTTAAATTCTGTTGTCAGCATTCCTAATTCTCAATGGTGCCTCGTGCATTATCTCTTCATACAAATATCTAGACTTTTCTTCTGTAGTTATCTCTATAACTTTTTTTAAAAATTTTTTAATAGATTTTATTGATTTTTTTACAGAGAGGAAGGGAGAGGGATACAGAGTTAGAAACATCGATGGGAGAGAAACATCGATCAGCTGCCTCCTGCACACCCCCCACTGGGGATGTGCCCGCAACCAAGGTACATGCCCTTGACTGGAATCGAACCTGGGGCCTTTCAGTCCACAGGCCAACGCTCTATTCACTGAACCAAACCAGTTAGGGCTCTATAACTTTTATAATAATGTACTGATATTTCAGAAATAATGTATTTTCTTTTTTCCCCCTACTTCTTCATCTCCTTCACTCTTTCTATAATTCTTCCATCTCCCCTCTACATTCTCCTTTTGATTTTTGGATACTGCCATATGATAGCATAATAGATTTGCCATTTCTTCACATTTCACTTCTTCAAGTGCTGGATATCTAGCAAGTTTTATTCCAACAACTCTCAGCTGGATCATTAACCAGGTACTGATATTGAAAAGGGAATCTGTTTATATGAGGTATCACCCTAATTGGAAATTAAGCCATTTGCTTTTTTAGTAATTATATACAGGGTTATTTAAAATAGTCATTTTAGGAGGCTGTTTAATTATTCTAACAGTAGAATTAAGGACAAACAAAAAAAATGAACCTTCTCTGAAGTTGTCTTCAGAGCCTATGACATTTTATTGACTACTCATTTAGACATATAAATTTGAGCATTTTTGTACTTAAAAATGGTTCAAAGACTGAATTGGATAAATAGTAGCTTTATTAGACCTCACCATCAGTCAGAAGTTTTTTATATAGAACTATTTTTAAAGTTAAATGTTCTTTCAACCAGAAATATGGTTCTGCTTAGATAATCTGGCAGGACTTGCATTCCTTTGATGGAAGGTTGGGTTTCCATATGTCTTAAGAAACTGGATGACTGATGACTATAATATTCACCTAAAGAGGAAGCTGTCTCTGCAATCTTTTATGGCTTGGAGATCTTCTCAGAAGGGGTGGGGAATAATGGCCATGGGGATCTTTTCCACTAGGCAGCCCCTCCTTGGGAGCCTTTAGTTATGGGAATTATAACAAACAACATGAAACTACAGTAAGTCCTCACTTTTCATAGGCGATAAGTTCCGCAACTTTAAGTGAAACAATGTAAAATGAAATCAATTTTACTGTAGGCTAATTGAAATAAACAAGAGTGAAGTTTCTACAGCATCTCATCGACGTTATACCAAAACTATGCTATTCTAGGACCTGCTGTGTAACAGAGAACCTGAGCCCCTTTCATCTATTTCCAGTTGGATCTTCTGAAAAAGTAATATATATTAGTGCATCACAGTTCACTGATCTTGGCAGAGCCTGTCTGATTTCTTCAGGACTGAGGTCCAGAAGTTCATGTAGAATCTTATCCACCTTCATGTCTTTACTATAATTCTTTCCTCACTCCCAGCATCCCTCAACCACCTGACAGCACACATTACACATGGAGGCATTTGGTAAACATTGGCAAAGAAGATGAATGAAGGAATAGATGATAAACCTCAGCCTATTGCCCATGTGTTCTCTCTCCACAGATGCACTACAAAAGGAACAGGACTTAGGCTATGCCTTAGGATATAGGCTCTCAAATGAAATATCCAAAACATGTTGCTATCCCCTTCATCTTTTCCTCTCCTTTCTCCAACCTATTTCTCAACCACTAAGATTCTGGGAGCTCACTATTATTTGGACTTTGGTATAAAGCTTCCTATTTTCCTAGGGAAATAATTTGCCCACTTCTCATATTCTTTAAAATATAACAAATTATAATACAGGATGGAGCAAAAGTTGTGCATAGGGAAAAATAAAACATTAATTAATGATACAAAAATAAATAAACTCTGGCCCTAACTGGTTTGGCTCAGTGGATAGAGTGTCAGCCTGTGGACTCAAGGGTCCCAGGTTCGATTCTGGTCAAGGACGTGTACCTTGGTTGTGGGCACATCGCCAATAGTGAGTGTGCAGGAGGCAGCTGATCGATGTTTCTCTCTCATCAATGTTTCTAACTCTCTAATCCCTCTCCCTTCATCTCTATAAAAAATTAATAAAATATATTTTAATAAAAATAAACTCTGTGTTTCATGGACTCACAACTGTGAGTCCCACTTTTGCCCCACTGTGTATGTATACAAATATATATATATAAATCATATATATATGTATACATATAGCTGTGAATATTATGTTTATATATCTTCTATAATAAAAGAGAAACATGCAAATGTGACCGTTACCACCAGCCAATCAGAGCAGCGGTATGCAAATTAACCCAGCCAAGATGGAGGCCAACAGCCAATCAGAGCGGCTGTATGCAAATTATCCCAGCCAAGATGGAGGCCAACAGCCACGGAACTAGACCAAACCAAAGGGTTCTGTTGCAACTGCCTGCCTATGGCAGTTGGAAGTGGCACCAGGGCACCAGGAAGTGGGAAAGCAAGGTGGTGGGCCAGGGAGCAGGTAAGGGGTGGCAGGGGGTCGGCGGCCTGCTTGGTGGGCTTCCCAGGCCCTTTGTGGGGCTTCGGGGAGCGGGTAAGAGGTGGCAGG
>PVJC01042360.1:0-14967 GCA_004026665.1 Murina feae
AAAGGTCTCCCAGTCTAATTAGCATATTACCCTTTTATTAGTATAGAAGGTAATCATGTATTATTTGTTATAATGGAAAATAAGTTTAAATAGACTGATTTTAAAGAGGGCCCATCAAATTTAATTTTTAAAATGAACAGAATTACAAGCAATAGACATTGATTTGGGATACAGAGGGGGAAATACCTTTCCTCAGAGTTACTGACCTGAAAATTCTGGACCAAGAAGGATCTTACAAGCAGTTAGATTTTAAAATACGTTTTTGGAGAGAATATACTCACAGTTTCTCAACCAAATGGTATGACTTCCACATATCTTTACCAATGTAAGAAATGGCGTTTCCTTGCAAGTTTTTGTGAAGAAATGCAATTAATATGTTTGAATAGAGAAAAAATGAATGAATAGAATAAATAAAACAATCATGGCAACCTTATGGGGAATATTCAAATGTAGAAAACACCAGCTTTCTAATTTCCACAGCTCTCAGCTTCCAAGTTTGCCCATTTAATAAAGACATAATGTGGGGCCGCTGGCACACTGAGGCATTTCCTCAGAAATTGAACTGGTTTTCTTGGATAGGTAATTCCAGTTAATAACTTTGAATACATTTTCTTTTCCAAAATCACTTGTGTCTATGATGACTCCTTCAAGTCAATGAGAAAATAATAATTCAACAGGAAAATGGCAAAAAAATTGTCATTTTAAGAAAATAAATGTTAAAAAATCTTATGGCACGCTGCAGGAAAACATTGGCTTAGTGCTGTCTTTGGAAATCTCTCCAAGTAATAGAAGGATAAGGGGCAATTAGATATGAGAGGACGAGTGTGGACATAGACTAACATTTGACAGGGAAAAGCACAAATCACTGAGTAAGGAGTAAACTATTACCTCCTCAGAGGGAAAATACAAAAAACAAAGAAAAAGAGATAGATTGGAAGGATAGACACACACCAAAATAGTAACAAGAGTGGTAGAAAGAGGTAGGTGGGATTTTCACATTATACCCTTTAATACTTCTGTGACACTTAAAAACAAAACAGTGAGAATGTGTCCTTGAATTGCAAATGTTTAAAGAAAAACTGTTAAATTCCTGAGGTTCAGTTCCAAAGACTAACTCTGTGGATGACTTTGCATCTTTACCTTTAGCTTTTCCTCTTTCCTCAGCAAAAACTTACTGATTCAGTTTACAGGAAGTCTGTCTGCCCCTCTGCCTAGTGGACATCTCCACTCAAGCATAAGCCTTCTTGTTGCTTTATGTTCACAAATGAAAGATGCCCAAACTGAGTTCACCTCCTCAAATTTGCTATGTTTCCCAACTCCTATATGTCCACCTGTCATACCACCATCATTCTCCTCATCACCCAGAACAGAAATTTTCCAGGGTCATATTTCATCTTTCTCTTTTCTGTACATCCCATCCCTCACTCCAGTTACTATCCTTGTCAGTTCATCTTTTATAGTGTGCCCAGGATTTTCTTTGTACTCCTATCACAACCGCTCTGATTCAGCACCTTCTCACTGGACTCCTAGAGTATTCTACTTGGCCTCCCTCTTAGTCAATATTTGCTCTCTGGATCATTCTAACTATGAAATCTAAAATCCTTATTTTTGTTTTTTGTGTTACTTTAGAGAGAGGAAGGAAGAGGGATAGAGAGATAGGAACACCGGTGAGAGAGAAACATCATCAATCAGTTGACTCCTGCATGTCTCCCACCAGGATCAAGCTGGTCCCTGACTGAGAATCAAACCAGTGACCTCATAGTTACTAGGTTGATGCTCAACCATTGAACAACACAGGCTGGACAATCCTCTTATTTTACCCATTTGTCTCTCTCATTTGAAAACTTTCAGTGGGTCCCCTTACCTCAGTGTAACTTCCAGACCTCTAGAGCTGACAGCCAAGATTTTTCATAATCATATTTTCACTGCTTTCTAAACCAATGTACTCTAATAAAAGAGTAATATAGAAATTGATCATCTCTCTGAGACACCCAAGCCACGCCCCCCAGACAAGCCACACCTACCAGGGAAGATGGAGGCCGGCAGCAGAGAGTGAACAGCTGCCTGTGTGGCCGAGAGGCAGGGGTGGTGGTGAGGGTGGGGTGGTAGGTGGCAGGAGCAGCGTGGCAGAAGAGTATAGGCTACAGGGCACAAGCTGCAAAGAGTGAAGGCTCCGGGGCCTGAGCAGTGAAGAGTGAAGGTGCCAGGGCCCGAGTGGCAAAGACCAAAGTCTCTGGGACCAGAGCTGCGAAGAGTGAAAGCCCTGGCCAGAGACAAGGCCTGGGGCCTAGATCCCGGAGGAAAGCTGGTACTGGCAGCCAGGGGAAGGGTAGGCCTATTGCATGAATCTCTTTGAGCAAAGGGCCTTTAATTCTTCATAACCAGACTGGTCTATTGTCCTAATCATTCCTGCAGCCATGACTGTCTAAACTGTACTCACTAATTTATCTCTATTTACCAAATTATAGCCGCCCTTTAACACTCATCTAAAGTTCTAGCTTATCTATGCAGCTTTGCCTGACTTCCATACCCCAGTAATTATAGATTCTGCTGACTAATAGCACCTCTGGCCTGTATCTCTATTAGTGCTTAATTATATATCAACTCCTTTTTTATGCAATATTGCCTTTCTTCCCACCTACTACTGTCATGTTCCATACACAATGTCATACTTGTGTGGCTCCCACAGTACTTAAAAAAAATGGATGATTTAATTCAAAGCCAAGGAGCAAAGATGGTTTATGGATATGACTGAGGGATCAAATAATAATAGGTAACACATACACATGTTAGGCTCATACATATATTAACTTATTTAAAACTCAAAACAATACTAAAGATGGTAACTATCCTAATCTTCATTTTTAAGTTGTGGAAATTGAGTCCCAAGACTAATAAATGACATACCTGGCTCTACACTCTCCCCTTAACCGCTTTGTTGTATCACCACCACTAAGATTGGAAGAGGGCCATGTTGTTGTAAAGAGGATGAAGCTAAAGTGGGAGGACAGCAGAAGTTAAGGAATGAAATATGGATCAAAAATATGGGGCAAAAATATGGATCAGGAATAATAACATCGATAATTAAAAGTAGTAGACTGGTGAAGTGAGGAACAATAGTACTAAGGAGAATAAAGATAAAGAATAGTTGTCAAACAAAGATAAAATCAGAAAGTCCATCAAAGTGGGTTGGGGGAGATGAGGAAAGCCCAGTAAGACCTCAAAGAAAAGGGTACCATGTCAGCCAGGATGCAAAGAATAAGTGAGGAAAGGCAATTCTTACAAGATGGTGAAGATGCCGTTGTAGACGCTGGGCTCTGGCACAGGCACTTTGTCGAGCTTCTGATTGGTGCCAAAACCAATACACGACAGTGTCCCAATACTGCAGGCACAGAACTCACATATATTCATGGTGGCACTCTGTTCAGTCATTGGAGGAACTATCTCATATGAGTCTGGCTGCCTAGTTTTGCCAATTCCTATGTCAAAAGATAGACCTGTGACCTGAGATAAGGTTGACTGCAGAGCCTGAACAGGCTGTGGATATGGAAGTGTCATTTCAGGAGGTTTTGGAGGTACAATAGTCTGCTGTAGGGCTGCAACATCAGTTACCAAAGTCGGTTCTGGGGTGATGGTGAGTCCCAGGTCTAAATGTGGAAAGGTTGGCTGCTGAGATTGAAGAGGCTGTGGATGAGGAATTGTCACCTCAGTTAGTTTTGGAGGAGCTGTAGTCTGCTGATGAACATCAGCCTGCGAAATAGGCTGAGCTGGAATCTCCTGCTGGTATGGAGGGTTGATATTTTCAGTTGGCCTGGGAGGGTAAAAAGAGACCTTCTTGTCAGCTGCAGGTGATTGATTCTTCTTAGAGGGCTTTGGCTTTATCAAAATCCCCAGATCCACATCATTAACACTTATAGACAACAGTTGATGATGAACTTTGTCCCAGTCTGGAAGTGAGGATATTACCTCGGGATTTACTGAAGGGTTATTTTCAGCATTGAAAGGAGGCTTTGGAGGTTGATGTCGAATCTTCCGGTGGACTTGAGAAGTTTGTGGATTGGGAAGAGGCACAGGAGGTAGAGCTGAGCTCTTCAAAGAGTGAACATATTCAGGATAGGTTGGAAGCTTATCTTGGACTTCATGATGGTCCAACAAAAATTTTAACAGCTCAGAAGACACTCTAGATTGAGTTGAGGCTTCTTGTTGAGTTGGAAGCTGAGTTGAAGCCTCCTGAGGGTTCAGAGAATGTTCCGTTTTCTCAGGGGCCTCTGAATGTACAGCTGAGGCATCATTCTTGAGTGGATCCCAAGACCAGGGCTTGGTGGGTCCCAGCGGGATGGAGGTCAGCAGGATAGGGTCCATGGCCAACTCCAGAATTGGAATCTGAGACCAGCATCAGCTGCCACAGAAACAGGAACTGTGAGGCCCACATGTGCAGCCCGGACATGACAGGTAGAGGTCCGGGGCACAGTGAGCCACCAAGGTGACTGGGGAAACGAATGTGACCCAGAAGACTGGGCACAATCAGAAATCCAAAGGAATGGAGCACAACTAGCGATCCAGAAGAGTGGAGCACAACCAGCGATCCAAAATACTGGTGCACATACAAGCTACCCAGACAAGTGGGATGCAAGTACCTGCGCTGAGCAGGAGCACAACAATTTGCAGCCATGTCCCAATTGGCAGCCCTGTCATGCATGTGCCCATTAGCAATGAAGCACCCATCCCCCACTCCAAGTTCTAGCCTTTAGTAAGTCAACTTTTATTATTCTTGGGCTGAATTGCCTGTAGAAGAGGCAGCATTTCCCCGGAATCGACAGGGACCAAGTGGTTCATTCCAAATGCACAAAAAGTAACTATGTTTCTCTGGGTCTCCTCTCTCTACTCACACTGAGGCAGAATTTGGACTGCACACATCGTTGGCCCCAGAGCCCAGGCATGGTGGAATGTGGAGAAGGCATGTAAAAGCAGGTTGGGAGTTAGAGAGTATTGATGAGCTTTCTAAGAAACTAACAGGGCCTACCATCTCAGGAAATTTAGAAGAGCTAGTCCAGTCTGGCAATCTGAGCTCCTCTTCAACTCTGAAATCCTGACAGAGTCTTCCTCTCAATGGCCATACTGCTTCCTGGAAAAGTACATGGCCTACAAAATACACCAGTTAAGTGTGGTGTGGAGTGGGACACACTTTACAGTTTAAAAATGTTGCCATTTGCTCAAAATTCTCAGTATTCATGTCTGATTCTTTGTTTAGTTTTATTTTGTATTTTTACTTGAGGTTATGTTTATTGATTTGAGAGAGAGAGAGAGAGAGAGGAAGGGAGACCAAAATCTTGATGTGAAAGAGAAAGAAACATCAATTGGCTGCCCTTCTGTACATGCCCCAACCAGGGATCGACCTGCAATGTCATGGCCTAACTAGGAATTGAATCAGGCAACAACCTTGTGGGGCACTTGGTGCTTGGGACATTGCTCCAACCAAATTAGACCCTCAGCCAGGGCTCCATGCCTGGTGATCAATTCACCACTTTATTATACAGGGGTACCATTGTGTAGTCATGACTCCCAAATTGCTGTAGATGGGGATTTCAAGGGAAAGAGCATCTGAAACCAACTGAATAGCCCTTTACAGTGATATGGGAAAATGGCCACCTCCCACCTTAGCTTAACACAGCCATTAATCTAGAAAAAAAAGAATGTCACTTTTCTGAGGTTTACCCAATTCTCACACATGGACAACATACTTAGGGTCTTAAAGCCAGCATGTTAATAAATGTTTTGAAATACAGTAACTCTCACATAATTTGCTTCCTTCAGAGAGCTTTTTATAATCTACTTTACTTTACTTTTTGTTTATTGTCTGGCACAATCTCCAGGATGTAAACTCCAAGAGAAAGGGTCTGCATCTTATTACCATTGTCTAACCCATAGTAATGTATTTTAAAAAGAACACATTCCAAGAATGGCCTCATATGAGGGTGGATCTCTTGTTATAATCAGTCTTCTTAAAATTTTAGTATCAATACTAAATCCCATCTTCATGTATTTCACAGGAAGACAGATTTCTTAAAGCCCAGGACAATACTAGAGCTTTTGCTTTCTGTAGTCATCAGAGGTTACAAATATCAACTAAGTATTCTCAGAAGTCCCACACAGGCTAAATGAAAGGACTCTTCTACTTCAGCACTAGCCAAGTGGTTCAGATAGATGAGCATCATCCTGTTCATCAAAAGGTTGTAGGTTTGATTCCTAGTCAGGGCACATACCTAAGTTGCAGGTTCAATCCTCAGATGGGGTGAATACAAGAGGCCACTAATTGATGTCTCTCTCTCTCTCTCTCTCTCTCTCTCTCTCTCTCTCTCTCTCTCTCCTCCGACCCTCTCTTCATCAAATCAATAAACATATTCTCAGGTGATGATAAAAAAAAAGAGTACAAAGAACTTGTGCCAATATGTTTAGCTAAATCAATGACCTCTAAGATTTAAACACTGAAGCCATTTCTAAGCAATAGAGGATTGAGAATGATAACAAATGCCTCTTGAACACACAACAAAATGTGCTCATCTTCTCTAGAGAATCTTCCCTGACCTCTCATCCCACTGTATTCTGCACCTCTCTCTGTACTCCTACAGCTCCTGAGCTACCTCCATCATGTCACCTGTAACATATCTACTTGATCGCCTCCCCCACTGGAGAGTGAGTTCTTGATGCAGAAGACATAATATGCCTATCTCTGTGTACACAGTAGGTGTTTAATAAGTCTTATTAAAACTATCAGTTTTAATGAGGGGGAGGAGGGAATGATCCGTAACATACACTCAGAATGTCAACTTCATTTAGCTAAATTAAGTAAGAATGAACAGGGCATTCTCACACTCTACTCAAAATGTGATTCTCAAGCCCTAATGAGGTGATAATCCCCCTCCTTCTCTGCCTTCAATCCCTATTCCCAGTGGCTTTATTGCAAGGGATACTATACTAGGACTTAACTCTTTCCAGTTCAGGAATGTGAGACATGACAGCACGAGTCAACCCTCATTCTAGAAAGTTCCAAATGCATTCTGTTCGTCACCCTCCCTCTTACTGCAGGGAAAACTTTCACTTTAATATAGAGGCTTCCCCTTTCTATACATTCCACTGGCACAATGCTCATAACTCCATTCTTGGCACTTTCACATCTATTGTCATTTTGTCCTCTCAGCCTCTGGGAGCTGAATGCAGGACTGGCAACTCCATCTACAGTAATATGGCCTTGCAAAGGCCCTGCCTAGTACTTTTTATTCCTTCCAGCATATCCATATCCATGGTTTTATCTGATCCAAATCTGTTTTGTATAGGATAGGAAGCAAAACCTAGAGAATTTAACAGACTTGATCAAAGTCACACAGGCTGTGTTTTAAGACCTAAGATCTTCCAACTTCTGGTCCAAAGAGGACCAAACTTCTGTAAAAGACATGACCTTCTTCTGAGATGTAACACACAGGGAAACTCTGAAGCCACCAGAGTCTCAAACAGATTACAAAGATGCTGAGGAGCAGGAAACAGAGGTGGCCAATTTTAACATTCTGTCTTGTTCTAGAAGGACAGTGCTGAGATGCATGAGTGTTGGGAGAACACTGGGTGTTGGCACCGAGAGCACTAGCCAGAAGAAGGTGGAATACCTAGATCTAGAGAATTCCTTGCAAGCACTCCTGAGACTGGAATTCTGAAGTGAGCTGGAACACATGATCATTTTGCCAAATTAATAAGCCAAAAAGAGGTAAATCCTTTGACTTTTACCAATATAGTATCCAAGACACTGGGTGAAGTGGGATTGTAGATTGAAGAAACAACTACACAATCACCCAAAGTGCAGGAATCAGGATGAAGTCTGCAGGACAGTGAACTGGATGCAGTAGCTCATCAGAGTGGCCACACTCCAACCCTCAGCCAGTCAGCCCCACACTTCTTGAAGTAAAAAAGGCCTTTGACCCCATCACAGCCTGTTCTTTGGCAGTCAAAGGTGGGGGCAATGACTTTAGGGCAAGTTAAGTTCCTGACAGAAATTTAAAGTGTCACTAGTATTTGACGGGTTCAAGCAAACTTTCAGGATTTTTCATAGAGCATCTTATTTACTTCAAAAAAGTGCTTTTATACCTGTTTCTAGTTCTTTCCAGGCTGGCACATCCAGCAAGAGAGGAAAATAAATCAATAAACCGTTATTGAGTACCTGCCATATGACAGGCACTATGTCAGGCAGGGGAAACATGCTTTGGAAAGTGGTGGTTAAGTATTAAGAAAGTCTTCCCTAAAATATGATGTATGATTTTTGTAAAAAATTATATTATCTTGCTTTGTTTTCAACAGAAAATATCCATGGACACTGAACAAAATGGAAAAAAGAAATAAGAAAACAAATATTGCCAAACATTCTGGTCATAAAAGTAGTTTTGTATTTTGCTATTGTTTTTTAATAGTCTTTCGTGAACTAGTGTATCTTATTATCATTACTTTATATTCTTCCCTGTCATTAAAAACTCAAGTTATTTAAAGTTAGCATGCATGGTATTTTATTTTATGGATACACCAAAATGTTATATACCATCTATCTATACATGTCAAAAGCCAGTGACTGGAATGCCATAATGACCATAAGGACCTTATCAACCAGTCACTATGATGTCCACTGTGGCCAGCAAACTGGCCTGATCAGGGTTGGGGTCAACTGGCCAACCTCCCAGGGTCCCGCCCCTGATTCACTTCTCACATCTTGATCAAGGGAGGGCAGTCGGCCAGCCTTACATCACGGCCTTTCTGCCAGCCATCCTCACCGCTGATCAGCGTGCCTCACCCCAATTGGCCCCCACAGCCCCTCCCCATGGCTGGCCCTATGCCCAATCAGCCTCCCCATCCCAATCGGGGCCAGGGCCCACTAACCAATTGCCCATAGCCCTTCCTTCCTTCAGATGGCCTGGCCCTGATCGGGCCCCAATCAAAGTGGGCTGGCCAGCCAACTTCTCGCCATCTCTTCCTCCTGACTAGCCAGCACCCATCCACCCTGATTGGGGCTGGGTGGGTCCAATCCCACCAGTGCATGAATCCATGCACTTGGCCTCTCATCTATATAATAAAAGCCTAAGCAGCAGTTAAGGTAGAACAACCAGACTGACCAGTCGTTATGATGCACACTGACCACCAGGAAGTAGACATTCAATGCATGAGCTGCCCCCTGGTGGTCAGTGCACACCCACAGTGGGAGCACCACTCATCCAGAAACTGGGCTCACAGCTGGGAAGCACAGTGGGGGTGGTGGGAGTCTCTCCTGCCTCCATTGCAGGCTAAGGAGCAGCAAGCCTAGCAGTAAGGAGCAGCAAGCAGGTGGGCAGTAAGGAGCAAGGGGACCCAGACTGTAAGAAGAATGTCCACCAAGGGGTCCTGGGCTGTGAGAGAGTGCAGGCCAGGCTGAGAGCCCCCCTCTCCCAGTGCACGAATCTTATCAAATAAAAGAGTAATATTAAAATTGTCCATTTCTATGGGACACCTAAGCCATGCTCAGCAGCCAATCAGAGTGGCTGTATGCAAATTAACCCAGCCAAGATGGAGGCAGGGAATCACGGAGCTAGAGTAAACAGGAGGCTTCCGTTGCACAAGGAGTAAACTGTCTGCCTAGGCCGGTGAGGCCTCCTTCTGCTCACAGCAACATAGTTGTAATTATAGAGCCATGGAGCTGAACCAAACAAGAGACTTCTGTTGTACCAGCTATGGAGAGAACTGCCTGCCTAGGCCAGTTGGGCCTCTCTCTGCTCACAGCAACATTCTTTGAATTATAGAAGCCATGAGCTGAAGCCAACAGGAGGCTTCGTTACCTGCCTAGGCCTAGGCTTAAAGCAACATTTTCAATTATAGAAGATAAAAAAACTCCAGAACCTGCATACAGCCAGCCTCGCTGGAACGTTGGGTCAATGTTAGCTATGGGCAGCCTGAAAACGTCCCTCAGCCCTGCACCCAGGCTGCCCAGCCTCCCCAGTAAGGACCTGAACCCTGAAGGGTCTGTGGACAGCCTGAAAACACCCCTCAGCTCCTCACCCAGTGTGCCCAGACACCCCAATAGGGAACCAAAACCTGAAGGGACTGTGGGCAACCTGAAAGTACCCCTCAGCTCCTCACACAGGTTTCCCAGATACCCCAGTAGGGATCTGAACTTTGAAGGGAAAGTGAGCAGCCTGAAAATGGCCCTCAGCTCCTCACCCAGGCTGGCCTCACCAGGCTGAACCCCTAGTTTTTAATAATTTATAATTAATCATTGTTACTTAGGTTGGTCCATTCAGGTTGTCATAACTTTTCTCTATTATAAATTCAGCTGAGCACAGGACAGCATGGCTCAGTCTGCTGAGCATCATCCCATGCACCGAAAGGTCACTGGTTGGATTCCTGGTTAGGGATGCATATCCAGAAGCAACCAATCAATGTTTCTCTCTCACTTCAATGTTTCTTTCTCTCTCTCACTCCCCTTATCCCTTCCTCTCTCTCTAAAAAAATCAACAAAAACATGTTTACGTTGAGCTGAGATTGAAGGATGATTAGTTAGGAAAAGAGTTTGGGGATGGATTTGCTCGAGCAAAGAACAGGATGCTTGAATTTGTTTAAAATGTATAAAATTGATTCATTGAAATATTCAGTAATAATGATAATAGTACCCAACAAATAGCACTTACTATGACCCAGGGATGCTCTAATTCTTTTATAGATGCTCATGTATTTAATCCTACTAGAATTATCCTGTCTCACATAAAGAAATGCAGCACCGACAGGTAAATAACCAACAGAAGAACACACAGCTAATACATCATCGACATGGAAATCAGACCAAAGAAGTCTGGCTCCAGAGTGGCCCAGAAAATAAATCAGAAAAAGAAAATGTGCTTATTTAAATTTATGTTAAAAGCTTAACAACCAGTTTTATAATTATGATGTAAATTGTTTTCAGTCTTACATTTTGCATGTCTTTGAACATTAGAGTCCATGAGCTTCTCTCTCTTACTTAGAAAATTAAGGGAATGAAATAGTGGTTTTCTTTATTTGTTCTAAATATTAATCTCTGCAGGGGTCATGGGGTGTATCAATGCTTATAGTATTTCATTCTGCCCTGTGATTTACAAGAAGAGGAAATTGTGCCTTGCCAAATTGACATCTCATTCATAGAAAGCGGAAAAGAGACCCATAATTTTAAGGAATTACACCACATTCAGAGGACTGAGTCTTGGATTTCACGAAGTTTGAAGATAATAAGGGATGTGACCAAAGAGGGAGGCAGAAGTCAGGTCACAGAAGAGTAGCTTCTATTTCATGTTGGAAATAATCACCAGTATTTAAAAGAATTTCAACAGAAGGAAACAAAAGACTGAATTTCACTTTAGCAAAATCACTTTGGATGCTGAGTGATGATGGGACAGATTTGAGAGAGGCAAACTGGAAGAAAATGGAGTTGACAGGACACTCTGACAACAGCCGTGGAGAGCAATGATGAGGGCCTGACATATGACTGGCAGTGGGAATGGTAAGAAGGAGATATACTTAATTTCAAAATGCAATAAAGTCAGTGATTGAATACAGAGCCTGTAAGGGATATGTTCCAAGACCCCCAGTGGATGCCTAAAACCTATGGTACTGAGCCCTACATAAACTCTCTTCTTAACTACACCACATGCACACCTTTTCACTTAAAGGAAGCACTTGACAGCTTCCTTTTGGCATATTCCAATTACCAAGTTCACCACTCTTGCACTTCGGATCCATCATGAAGTAAAATAAGTGTTACTTGAACACAAGCACTGTGATCCAACAATCAATCTGTTGGCTACTAACTGACTAACTGGCAGGTAGTGCATACAGCATGGGTACACTGGGCTAAGACGTGACTCAGGACAGCGTGCAATTCAAACTCATAAATTGCTTACATCTGAATTTTTCATTTAATATTTTGGACCACAATTGACCATGGCTGATAAAACCAAAGAATGTGAAACCTCAAATGGGGGGGGGGGTGCTACTGTAGTTGAAGGAGGTGAGGTGGAGGGATGAGGCTGGGGTGACTCTCAGGTTACCAGCTTGGTAGCTGGGTAGGAGGGAATGCCTTTTAGTGAGTGGAGAATACAGAAGGAGCACAGGGACAGGGGGAAAGATCTAATCCAATGCCCACCTGTATGCCTTGATCCACTGTATACATACAGGGGAGCATGCAAAGAACTGAAGATAGAAAAGCAGAGAGAAGGAGCTGCATGGAGACGCTGTCTCTCTGGGATGCTAGAAAGGGGTTCCCAGGTCCTTGTTTCTACCTACATGAAAGATGGAGCCAAGTCTGCCGCAACCTGACTCTGGGCCACACCTGAAAAAAGGAGGATGGGGCTGAACCTTACAGGGCAGATGTTATCTGTGAACCATCCATGGAGCCTCCCCTCTTGAAGAGAGAGAGCTGAGATTGACACCTAGAAAAATGGAACTATGGAGCCAGAAACAGAAATGAAACCAATCCAGCAGGGTCAGGGCTTGGGAAGCAATGGGGGGGGGGGGGGGGGGGGGAGGGGCAGAGCAGGACTAGGCATTGCTCTTACAGAAAATGAATCGTTCAGCCGGAATTCCCTGTACTTATGGCTGGAGCACTCTGCTGGACTGGCATGGGGCATCAAAGAGGCTGGAATGAGTCAAAAAGCTAGGGCCCAAATAAAGCCCCTCCATATTGAGGATCCACCGTGTAACTGCTGGCATCTTTCTGCGCCACTGCCTAAGAAGCCTCGGGTCATCCCCCGAGAAAAAGACCTTAACTCACGGCCTTCATGATCTTTCCATTCCTGTTAGTATTTCAACTCCATAGCGGGACTTGGGCATAACCATAATGTTAGTAAAGTCAATGATGTATTCATTCATTCACCAAATATGTATTAAGTTCTACTATGTATCAAGTGTGGTTATCATTGGAGAACCACTGGTAAATAATGCACTCAGTGAAATATAAAAATGACCAATTCTATCTGTATAATTGTAGGCACATGAATTTCACCTGGGAACATCAATTTACCACCTAGGAAAGTTCTAAGATGCTTTACAGCCATTTCAAGTATCCTAAGGCTCCCTCACATTATTCATTCAGCAGAATAATTCAGAATAAGCACATGTTTTGTATATAAGTATGTTATTTTCCAATTCAAGTAAAAACAAACAAGATAAAGGGCTATTTTCTGGATTTAAGATTGATATGGGAAAACATATATATATATATATATATATATATATATATATACACACATATATATATTTACTAATATATAATTTTACATACAATAAATCACCTTTATTAGAGGAAAAAAAAAGTATAAGAAATACAGACTATGTCAGAAATTCATCATATTATCATCATCATGTGCTAGGATTTGGTTAAAATCAATAAAGACATGGGATGAATTTGGTTTCTGTAAAGTCAACAGGATATGACATAAACTTCTAAAATTTTCTAAATTTTTCTATGTGTTATTTAACTCAATGTGATAAATGCTGTAATCATGGAAGTAGGTGATAAGGTCCATCATTAGAAATTGGTTGATTGAGCAGTTTTCATTTTCTCTTTCTCACATGCTGGGGCCCTGAGCGATGTATGAATGATTACTCTGACACAAGACTGCTGTGAAAGAGCGCTAAGGGACTGCCTGGCTATAGGAACAACACAGTCCTGTTCACCTGCCTTCTTCGGCTTTTATTGTGACAACAGCTTGAACTAAAATTAACTATTAGATATTATCAGCAGGGTAAACATCCTGGAAAAGACGCATGCATCTGCGGTTGTCTTTTAAGCAAGGACATCTAAATACTAACAGATTCCAGTAAATACCTGGATACTTGCACATACACAGACTTGCTTCCCCACAAGGATATGCCAGCCAGTGCCCAGATTCTAAACACTGCTGAGGGATAAGCCCTTCCCCTCCCCTAATTTGCTCCCTGCAAGCATATTTAAAGCCAGTGCAAACTGAGTCAAGCTGAAGTCTCAATAAAGCACAGATCCAGCTCTTATACAAATCAAACTGAATCAGCCTTATACATTAGCAGCCCAGAAAAAGGGGCATACCTATGATGGGTGTATTACTTGCTTCAGTCTCTATTGTTCTTCTATACAAAATGACCAATACACAATTTAAAAATTGATAATGAAAGGATGGTGACTGACTCAAACCCCCCTTTTCAAATCAGCCAATAGGGATGCAGAGGAAATGCAAACTGCATTCTGCCTCCTGTGCAACCAAACCCTAGCTCTTCCCTCAACCAATCAACAGGGGCCACAAACGCTACCCCACCTACTACTTCCAGACTCTCTATAAAACCTTTGTTCTCCTATGATATTATACATAAAAAACCCTAAAGACTCCATCAAAAAAACATTAGACTTAATAAATGAATTCGGCAATGTAGCAGGATACAAAATTAATGCCAAGAAATCTATGGCAGTTTTGTACACCAGTAATGAATGTACAGAAAGAGAGACTAAAAAAACAATCCCATTTACCATCGCACCAAAAAAACTAAGATACCTAGGAATAAATTTAACTAAAGAGGTAAAAGACCTCTACTCAGAAAACTTCAGGACGTTGAAAAAAGAGATAGAGGAAGACATAAACAGATGGAAGAACATACCATGTTCATGGATTGATAGAATGAATATCATTAAAATGTCAATACTACCCAAAGCAATCTATAAATTCAACGCAGTCCCCATTAAAATACCAACGGCATATTTTACAGATCTAGAACGAACTCTCCAAAAATTCATCTGGAATAAAAAAAGACCCCGAATAGCTGCAGCGATCCTGAGAAAGAAGAACAAAGTAGGAGGGATCTCAATACCGGATATCAAGCTGTATTATAAAGCCACTGTTCTCAAAACTGCCTGGTACTGGCACAAGAATAGACATATAGATCAATGGAATAGAATAGAGAACCCAG
>PVJC01042361.1:0-14964 GCA_004026665.1 Murina feae
CCCGTCCCCTGCTGCCTTCCTTTCCCCCTTCCCGGTGCCGCCAAGGGGTCTGGGGAGCTGCCAAGCAGGACCCCGGCCCCTGCAGCCTTGCTTTCCCACTCCCCAGTGCCCCGCAAAGGGCCTGGGCAGCCACCAAGCAGGCCGAGAACCCCCCCCCCCGCTGCCTCTTACCCGCTTCCCAGTGCCCTCCAACCCTGCCGCCTCTTTCCCATCACGGGTCCTGGGTCCTGCGCTGTCCCGCCCTGTAGCCGCTCTGTGCACTCGGGAGGTCCCTCAGCCTGGCCTGTGCCCTCTCACAGTCTGGGACCCCTCGGGGGATGTCCACCTGCTGGCGTGCCTGACCAGCCTGGGTGAGGGGCTTTAAGGCTGCCCACAGCTCCCATTGACCCAAGGTCCCAGCAAGGCCGGCTGGACACAGGTTACTGGAGTTTTTTCTCCTATAATTGATACTGTTCCTTGAAGGCCTGGGGTTATCTTCTATAATTGATACACTGTTCCTTTAAGGCGGCCTTCTAACTAACTGAAACCTCCTCTGCCTCACCTCGCAGCGTCTATAATGAAACAATTGTTACTTTTACTGGTTAGGCCAGAGCTGCTCTTTCCTTCAGCTCCGGAGGATTCTATGATTGTTACATTGTTTCAAATGTTTCAAATCTGTGTTTTGCTAGAGGCAGTTTAATCGGAGCTGAGCTGAGCGAGCGCAGCTTCACTTTCGCTCCTGCCACAATGGAAAGGGCTGTTTACTCAGGTCTGTAAGTGGCGGCCTCCATGTTGGCTGGGCTAATTTGCATACAGCCGCTCTGATTGGCTGGTGGGCGTGGCTTACCCGTCTCGGAGAAACGGTTAATTTTAATATTTCGCTTTTATAGAGTAGATTCTAGAGGCCCAGTGCACGAAAATTTCTGCAAAAGTAAGCCTTCCTTCACCCAGCTGCCAGCACTGGCTTCCCTCTGGCACCCAGGATCCCAGCTGGCTTCACCTGGGCCTCCAACAGGCACCCAGGACCCAGGCTGGCTTCCCCCGTGCCCCAGCTTTGTCAGGAAGGACATCTGGAATGACGTCTGGGAGACCTATGGTCTAATTAGCATATTACCCTTTTATTATTATAGATTATATTTAGCAGTAGAGTTTGTGTAAAAGAGGAATGAGGATTTCTTGTTTTAAGCCACTGAGATTTTGAAATTGTGTATTACTACAGCATAACTTAGCATATACTAACTGATAAATATATTGTCAGTTACATTTTCTTAAGAGCATAGAAGAAAAAGAACAAAGGTGAAGAAAAATGAATTTAAGGTTGCAGTTGCCTGAATAATTATCTTTATACTTGTTTATTATAGTTAAGTAACTCAACCAAGTTTAATATTAATTCTCATATAAATAAATATATGGTGTTAGATTTAGAAATATTTTTTTTAATAATGGAAGGGTATACCTATAGCAACTCTTGAAAAAGTTATTCTAAAACAATTAAGAGGCTGTATTAGACCATTGAAGAGAAATAGCTTTCAACACTATCAACCTACAACCTTTCAAGGCATTTAGGTGGGAAAGCTACCTGTAGTACAGGTAGCATCTAATGGTCTTCTGTTTCAGTTGGCTACCCTAAATTACTGATGTAAAGCATCTTAAAGGACCTATCATAATGCTAAGACTCCTGGCTTCACAAACCATTTATTTTATGACATGAGGACTCTAGAAAAATCTGGCAGCCACTTCATT
Organism: Murina feae; assembly: GCA_004026665.1. NCBI lineage: Eukaryota > Metazoa > Chordata > Mammalia > Chiroptera > Vespertilionidae > Murina > Murina feae. The sequence goes on from PVJC01042361.1 coordinate 1,723, forward strand.
TTGTCTCTGATACTGAAGTTGAACATACTGAAGCCATATAGTGGCATCTGGTCTATGAAAAACAGGAACAAATCAAAACAAAAAGACTAATTTCATTGAAAATGTTTAAATATCAATTTGGGGGGTCTCCATAAACTTCAGGTATGATAGTAATGTTGAAAGGGGTACTCAAAACTTCTTAAAATTTATTTTAATTTGTAAATTTTTAAAATTGATTTTAGAGAGGAAAGGAGAGGGAGAGAGAGATGGAAACATCAATATGAGAGAGAATCATTGATAGGCTGCCTCTTTCATGCCCCACACTAGGGATAGAGCCCACAACCTAGGCATGTGACCTGACTAGGAATCAAACTGTGATCTGGTTCATAGTTTGACACTCAACTACTGAGCAACACCAGCCAGGTGTAATTTTTTAAAAACACATATCGCAAAAGGAAGAAAATACTCAACAAATTAACAGATTACTGGTTACTAGGGATTAAAGAAGCAGTAGAGTAAAAGGAAAATGAATGTAGCTATAAAAGGGCAATACAAGAGACCCTTGTTATAATAGAGATGTTTTGTTATATGACTATATCAATGTCAATATCCTGGTTTATAATATACTATATGTAGATCTGAAAGATTTTACCATGTAGAAATTGGGTAAGGAGTATATGAGATATCTCTGTATTATTTTTTTACAACTGCATCTGTCTCTACAATTATGTTAAAATAAAAATATTTTTTAAAAACAAGCAACAGAAAGAAGAGAATTGCAAATCAGATATTTGATAAAGGACTTGTATCTAGAATACACACAAAAAACTGCTACAACTTAATAGAAAATAATCACTAAAATAAGTCAAAAATTTGAATACACATTTTACCAAAAAAGATATATGAATGGCTAAGCATATGAAAAGATACTCAATATCACTTGTCCTTAGGGGAATACAAATGGAAATCACAGTAGGAGACTGCTCCACACCCATTAGGATAAGATGACTAGTATAATGATAGTGGCAAAACATAGAACATTCAGTTGAAGGATTTCTAAAGTTTGATATTTAGAACTGCCTCTTGCTGTGTGACCTTTAGCGGGCTACTTAACTTTGTGAAGTTCTAGTAGTCTCATCTTATGAAGATTTTATTAAATAATGTATATGAAAGTATACAGGGTCTCATACTCAAACAGACAAAATACTTTTGTTCTACTCAAATAAAGCACCAGGGCAGTGACTACAGCCATTTCTCAGACCTTCAGTTTAAAGATTCCTTTAGAGTACTTGAAGGGATCCCTGCTATTCTGGAAGGAATATGGGCTTTGGAGTCAGACCTATTATATTTTGAATCATGGCTTGGGCAATTCAGTATTCTATGACATTGTGCAAGAGACTTAACCTTTGTAATTCTTATTTCAATTATTTACATAGGGATACTATTATCCACTTACCTCAGAGAGTTATTGTGAAGATTAAAATAATAATATTATTTCATTTAAGATCTAGTATCTAATGATAATGGAACATATATTTATTAAAATGGATCTTTTTCTCAGCACTTTACAAGGACCACAGGAGGTTCAGCTGAGAAGTGTGAAGCCTATACTCTGAAATAGATTATGAAACATTAATTACTCTATCTATATATGTAAGAGTGTATGAGCAATTATAGCTTGATTTCAAAAAAATCACAAAACACAAAAACATAATATCAGGGTGGTCATTTGTTGTTAGTCAACAATCTCTACTCATTAATGATGATAGGGAATGTAAACTTGTCTCTATCAATTTAATTGTCCCATCATATTGAAAGCTACTGTGGCAGATGGACTCATGGAGGAAGAGAAAGTCACTTGTGAAAAGAAGTCATTTGATGGTCCTTCTTGTCCACTCCCAAGCCAAGGTGTGCATTGTAATTGGTTCTCATGAATATTTGAAAGTCAGTGGTCTCTTGTAATTCTGATTTATTACTTTGCTGTTTGGAGCTGAAGTCTAGTAACTTGCTACTGTATATATGTATATCATTCCTTCCACTGTTTTCAGATTGTAAATATTTCTAAATCTTCTTTCTTGTAAGAAAAACGGCAAAATTCCAATGACTAAGGCTGTACTGAATTTGTTATGTCAGCCAATTGGCAGGCACTTAACTAGTGAAAGAGAAAGACAGAGCCCAGCACAATTTTGTTGGACTTATTAATGTTAGAGTTGCTGTGGCTTTAATTTGATTGTTATTTATTGAGCAGTCAAAATATGTTAGGCAATATAAGGAACTCACCAAAAGTATGATGTGGATATTAAAGATTTTATACCCTAAAAAAGGAAGTCTATTAACTCAACTGCAGAATGTATCCATTTCTGTAATCGCTTGTGAAATCTTGATTGGAGAACTCATTTAGCTAGCCTTATTCTTAGAGGTTATTTTTATAGTTTTGTAGTTAAAAAATTGAGTTGCTTCAAATAACATTTCAAGATACTGAAATGTGATAGTATCACATACATAAAATGATTTCTCCTCAATTTCAAGGTAATTAACAAGTATCAAGTGCTAAAAACTCAGCAGATTCAGAAGACTCTGAGCAAACTGAGTCATCAGAGGATAAAGTCATATTCATTTCAGACTGTTTTTGGGAAAGTGATCATATAAGAAGAAGGGATACCCTAAGAATAACAAAGCAATTGCTCAGTGGGAAACTGAAGGGGAGGGGGGGTAGATTTGAAGTGGTAGGACAAAGAATTGAAGGTTATATATTGCAAATTTATTCATAGGAATGTGACAGATTGTCTATTTCTCACTCTACCAATTCCTAGTGAGCACCCATAATGTTCTAGATCCCCTGCAAAGCACTGGAAATATAATGATGAAGATAACAGTTTTTGCCTTTGAGGTATTTGCAGCCTAGCCATACAGACAGGGAAATGTAATTATTTCTATGTTCCACAAATACTTACTGAGTGCTCTCTTTGTGGGACAGGAGAGAAAAAGTGAAGAAAAGAGACAAAAACTTCTGTTTTTGTGCCCAGCTAGTGAGCTCAGTGGTTAGCATTGCACCATGAACCAGAAGTTCACTGGTTCGATTTCCAGACAGGACACATACACAGGTTGCAGGCTCAATCCTAACTAGGGGTGTGCAAGAGGCAGCCTTTCAAGGATTCTCTCTCATCATTGATGTTTTTATGTTTCTCTCTCTCTCCCAATAAAATACCTCCATCAGTAAAAACATACTTTTAAACAATTTTTTAAAAATTCTGTCCTTTTAACCACATTGCAATTGGGAGTAGACTGATGACAAATGAGTGTGTGTGTGTGTGTGTGTGTGTGTGTGTGTAGATATATCATCTATATATCTGTATCTATATAGATATATCTGTATCTATATCTACATCTATATTCAGATGATGACAGATACTATGGAGAACAGAGCTATAAAGCAGGGAAGAGGAAGAGGGTATGCTGGGTAGGATAGGAAAGTATGATTAAACCTCTCTAGTAAAGCGACATTTTAGCAGAGACCTAATGACATGAGGAAGTAAGCCATGTTGATGTGGGTGTGGGGCCAGACAAAATTCCAGAGGGAACAGAAAGTTCAAAGGTTTTAAATAGCACGGATGCTCTCAAAGGGTAAGAGATGATTTTTTACTGATGCATAGTATTCCATGTTGTAAATGTACCATGGCTTTTTCATCCACTTATCTGCCGATGGGCACTTTGGCTGTTTCCAGATCTTAGCTATTTCACATTGTGCTGCTATGAGCATAGAGGTGCATATATCCTTTCTGATTGGTGTTTTGGGTTTCTTAGGATATATTACCATTTGAGATGCATGGAGAGACCTAGAGAGTATTATGCTAAGCCAAATAAACCAGTCAGAGCAAGACAAGTATCACTTGATCTCACCCATATGTGGAATCTAATGAACAAAATATCCATGAAACATACTGATTTATCTCAGAGGGAAGGTGGGGGTTGGTGGGAAGAGATCAACTAAAAAGCTTATATGTATACTAGTAGCTCAGTGCATGAAATTTGTGCACATTAAAAAGGAATTAGAGAAAAATTAGTAAAATGTATATGAAAATCATCTTCCTGTCAGAGTCTGGGGCACACTGTTGGACCCAGAGTCAAGTCCCCACCCACCCGCATGCACCTGGAAATCATGCAAGACCCAGACCTGGCCGTTCCCACCCCCACTGGGCGAGATCCAGACCCAGGTGGCCTCACCCTTGTCAAGCCCTGCAGGGTGGGAGGTAGGGGGTACAGCTTAAGGTCCCCTGTTAAGCCCCGCTGGGTGGGGGGCACAGCTTCAGTGTCCCTGTCAAGCTCTACTGGGCAGGGGGCACAGCCTCAGATCCACCATCCTTAGGTCCCCAAGCACACCCTCAGGTCCCCTGGCCCTGTGCCAGGGTTGGGGACATGGCCTGAGGTCCACAATCAATCCCCACTGGGCTGGTGGTATGGCCTCACATCCCCATCAAGCCCTGCCAGGCAGGGGGTACGGCCTGAGATCCCCCATCTAGGCCCACCAGGCAGGGGGCACAGCCTCAGGTCCCTTGCCCCAGTGCCAGGATGGGGGGGTACAGCCTCAGGTCCCCTGGCCCGGGGTGGGGGACCAGCCTGAGATCCCCTTCAAACCCCACCAGATGTAGGGAACAGCCTGAGGTTCCTCATCAAGCCCTGCTAGGCCAGGCGCATGGCCTGAAGTCCCCTGTCAAGCCCCACTGGGCAGAGGACAGACCTGAGTTCCTCCAGCCCAGCGCTGGGGCAGGACCCACAGCTTCAGGTCCCCAGGCCCGGGGAGGGGGGTGCGGCCTGAGGTCCCCCTTCAAGCCCTGCTAGGCAAGAAGCATAGCTTCAGGTACCCTGCCCTGGCCTGGTGCCATGCAGCCTTGGGTCCCTACTGATCACTTGTTATAGCTCATTATGGGAACCCTGCCTCCACTGTGGGTGCAGCCATCTTATGATGGCATGACAGAGTGAGGGTCAATTTACATATTACCTCTTTGTTATACAGGATATGCATAACCCATGGACACAGTTAACACATTTTTTTTGCGGGAGACGAGTAAAATCAGATCCACCAGGGAGACTGTCAATGGACATGAGGAAACATACATTGGAACCTCTAGTTGGAACTGGCAAAAATAAAAATATTTTACATCATTGTCATGTGTGTACCGCTCATAAACTACACAGTGAAATGGGATACATGTGCAAGTTTTATAATGTACCCCTGCACAAAGGAAAGTGTTTCGAACGCTACCACACAGTGAAGCACTATTAGGTTATAGTTTTTTTTATAAGATCTGTTGAAAATTTCAAAAAAAAATGTAATTTTGTATAAATAAAATTATTTTGATTGTGAAAGAGTGTTTTTATATGTTTACCTAGAATGTAGTAATTTTGTGTACATAAAATACAATAACACATATTTGCAAAGTAAATAAATAGAGACCTCTTTTTAAACTAAAACACTGAAAGTTTCATAGAAAAATATCAAATAGATCGAAACATATGAATATTTTACGGAAAGTCTAATTTTGGTGAGAAAATGTCAAAAAAGCCCCGCATTACGACGGGATTTGATAGGAAAATGCCCAATTACAAAGTGTTAATAGTGTGGTGGAGGCCTAGAACAGGGGGTGGTGGTGGGGTTGATAGGAAAAAACAGGGGACATATGTATTACTTTCAACAATAAAGATTTTTTTTTTAAGAACATGGTGCTTAATATAGTATGCAGGTACAGTGAAGAGTCAGTGAATCTTACTGGAGCATTCCTAGTATGGTAATTATTTGTAGATGCCAACATTTCTGAAATTAACTTCATCCACTTTTCACCTATACCCATAAATCTAATATCTTAATTTCCTTGGTCTATGCTATCTCTATCCTCCTCTGCCACCTCAGTACCTAGTCATATGTTTTAGCCTCTCCTGGCTTGTGGTCTTGACTTTCTCCTGGTCCCATTTGGAATGTACCATTTGCCTGGTGTGTTTCCAGAGGATATTTGGTTTAATGACCCTTCTTAGCCTCGGGCCCCTGTCTACTATCCTCAAGCCTTGGTAGAGGGTCCAAGACAACATTTGCCTCATAAGTTTATTGTGAGACCCAAAGGAGATACTATATGTTATAAACTTTCAAGTGTTTTATACTTGCAATGAAATCTTTTGTTGTAAGGTCATGAGTCCCCAAATGAAAAGATTACACCAACAATAATGTCATTTTACAATACCAAAGACAGCAAAAGCAGGGACAGAGGAAAGAGCAGCTAGTCAGGAGGTCTGTCTCTGTCAGGGGTAAGATGAATCACCAGCAAGAAATAGAGTGGCCCTTGGAAGAGTCAGTGCAGCTGAGTTGGGTCCTCTCTATCAGTATGGAGAGAATGCTGCATAACTCATTTTCCTCTCTTCCCGCTATTCCAAACAATTTGCAAATGCTTTATTGTTCCTCATGCTAGAAGCTTTTCTTCTTCATCGTTCCCCATGCCAGATTTTTTTCTCCTGTTTCCTCAGGATTTTGTATCTTTTTATTTTTCTCACCTCATGTCACTTCCTTGCTTTGTCTGCCTTATTATTCTCTACTTCTTGTTCCTTAAATTTGAATGGATTTTTGCTATGATCCCTGGGGAACTTGCTCTAGAAGCTTGCTGTACATGTGATATTAGGTGTCAACCTGGCCACTTTGCCTGCTCTGAGAAGACTAATGGTATAGTGAAGTGATTCACTGAGAGAGGGAAAGAGAGTGATGCATAAGGAATCAGTAAGTCTGGATTCTACCACTATCATAATGAGTTAACTTTGGCAAGTTTTTAGCCTCACTTAAGTCTCTGTTTTCCCAATATATACAATAAAGTTGCTGATCTAGATGATCTCCAAGAGTTCTGAGGTGCTGAATTCTGAAAAAGTTATGTTAATATGAAACAAAAATAAATGGTTTGGCATTAGAGGACAGTAGGGTTAGAGCTAGCCCTTGGAATAATACAGCTCTTGTTTCCTAATGCATTGCATCATGTTACAACCCTCAAGGTTTCTAATAAAGGCATGAAAATACAGCCTGTAGAGCCTGCCTTCCCCCAAAACTTTTCAAACATTCTACTGTGCTCTGCATATACTGTCTGCTCATCAAAAAATAACTGAATGTACTATGAACTGAAAATTTTTGAATAAACCTTTTTTTATTTCTAAAAGATGGTATTGGCAGATTGCCTAGGATATGATGAAAGAGGGTAAAGTACATTGGAAGAAGCCCCTAGGGAAAGTTCTTACAGAAGGTAAGTGATGAAGTGAATAAAGCTTTCAGGTTGCTTAACTAAAGGGTCTAGGAACTCTATAGTCCACTAAGCCCTAGATTGATCAGAATCAAACAATATTGATTCCACCTTCAACTTCACCAAGAATTAAGGAACGTATGCCTCTGAAGCAAATAATTATTAGCCACCACACTAAAAATAAATCCAGAGAACTTGGAATTGTTTTTGTGAACTTCGAACAAGTCATCTTTCTGACTTAATTTCCCTAATAACCATATTGATTAACCCATGTGTGGAAGGTTATGTAGAATAAACTGGGTAGGAGAATATGCAACAATTATATGATTAGTACTGAGCTGTAACCATAAAATCCAATACAGGGAACGTTTGAATTTTTACTACTGATTACAATTATCTTTCATGCCCCTAAATCCATTGTCTTTGTGCAGCTAAGTCAGAAATTTCACCATCTTTAAAACTCAAACTGCCAACCTCCCTCATCTGTATCCACACTCCTCTACATTCTTCCTGTAACTATAAGCAGCACCTCAACTACTACCTAAGGCCAACACCACGACTATGCTTCTTTTTTTTTTAATTTTGTTTTATTGCTTAAAGTATTACAAAGAGTGTTAAATAAGTCTCCATTGGAGACAACTATGCTTCTTATCTCATCCTTTTATCTTCTTAAGGTCACCAGTCCAGCAATGACTATTCCCTTCTCTCTCATGGGTCAATCATTTCTCTTTCTAGTATGTCACTTCCATTAGAAAAAAAAGACAAAACAATTTGAACCTCAGTGCCTCTTATGTTAAAAGAAAAATAAAGATATTATTTACCATATATCATCATCCTGCTACAGCCCCATTTCTTATTCCTTTTATGAAAAAACAAAACTTTCTGAAAGAGACGATGTCATTCTCAAATCCTTCATCTCCTTTGGAAAAGGCTCATTTTAAAAACATTTTTACTTTGTTTTGTATTCCAAAATGTCACCTCTCCTATTTATTTCCTTTATTGCTGGGCACTCTGTCTCAGCTTCCTTTGATTGTCTGCTTCCTTCCTCTCTGCATGAATCAAATAGTAGAATATCTTCAATCCTGCCACTGGTCCTCTGTCCTCTACATTCTTCCCTGCTTGAGCAAATTCAATCTGTTCCATGCCTCCACATATACCCCAAGTGCAGACTTCTCCCTTCAGCGTTGAGCTCACATGCAAGATTGGTTAGTCATCATACTACAAAACTAGTTCAAAACTCTATCATCAGCTCTCTCCTGCACTCTCAAAATAGCCTCTGAATTGATCTTCCTCCTCTATACCTTGCCCCTTTTTAGTTGATTTGCTATACAGAATGAACCTTTCAAAAGTTGGTCAGACCATGTCATTCTCCTATGCAAAACCCTTCCGTGGTTTCCCATTACTCTTAGAATAAAATCTGGACTCCTCACCATGCCCCACAAACTATAGGATCTGGCTTCTGGTGACCTCTCTTATCTCCTACCCCTTGCCCAATGTTTTCTGGCTACATCCTACTTTTTCCTTAAACATACCAAGTTTGTCATCCTAGGACCTTGGGCCTACTTGTTCCCTTTTGTATCTGTCATCTATTTTTATCAATCTTAGTCCCAATACATGTGGGGGTAGAACTGTAATTTGCATGTGATATCTGAGATCAAACTATAGACATTGAAACTGCAGTACAAAAGATGCACATAGTGAGACAGAAAGAAAATCAGATATATTAAACTTAAAGTTGACTCATAGTAGTCTTTTTTTAAGAGAAGCTTCTTAAAATTATGTTACTCTTAATTTTCTATCACATAATTAGTTTAGAGAAATGTGTACTGTAATTAAACACATGGTAAAAATAATAATGCTTGTAAAAATAATTTCCCTGCCATTATGACTCTTAGAATAGCTTTTATTAAACAGAAATGCTATAACATAATAGATGCTTTGTTTAATCCTTGGTTTCTTTAAGTTAAAATAAAAATAAATACCAAATAAGAAAGTAAATAGAATATGAAACGACTTTCCATAATTTTTGGGACATTTTGTTTTATAAAACATTTTTTTTCTTGATTTCAGAGAGGAAGGGAGAGGGGAAGAGAGATAGAAACATCAATGATGAGAATCATTGATTGGCTGCTTCCTGCAAGCCCCAAACTGGGGATCTAGCCCTCAACATGGGTATGTGCCCTGACCAGAATTGAACAGTGACTTCCTGGTTCATAGGTCAATGTTCAACCATTGAGCCTTGATCCATGCCAGCTGGGTGATAAAACTTTTTGCTGAATATTTCTGGGTTAGATTTGATGATAGTGAAAATTTATGTGATTGCTTAAAAAGAAACCATTTACTAAAAATAACCACAATTTTCTTTCTTTCCTTTTTTTGTGCTATCAGAATTGATTGAATCAAGTTCATTCATTTGAGATGACATTATTAAGCAGGAAATGGGCCTGTCTATGTGACTGAATTGGAACCACCACAATCAATACATTTAGTGAGTTTTTTAATTCTTTTACTCTGAACAATTGCCTCAATAGAATTGTAGCAAGAACTTAAAAATCACAAGATCATTTTTTCAAAAGAATCCTTTAAGAAAGTTCCAATATCAATTGAGATTAGGTTTTCTAGCATTATATTGTGGCAATCACTCAAATATCTTAAAATGAGATTTATCCAGGAGACTTTCGGGGACTATATTTAGGATCAGAAATTAAAAAATGGACTTATAAGCACATGAGTCATATTATTGATTTTTGTTTAGAAAAAATTCAACAAGTGAAAAATCAGTTTATTTAATTATTCTAAAAATAACTTTCTTTTTTTTCTAAAGTAGGGAAATTTCCTAGAGCACTTATATGCCACTTGTCCTTTAGAAATGCAGTTCACACGCAAAGGCAAACTATTTGTTTCCCCTCTACTTTTGCAATGAAGAAAAGTATTATTATAATAAGACTAGCTTTTTAAGTATATATTTTTATGTATATGAAGACAAATGTGAACAAAAAAAATTTAAATTTTTTTTCTAGCTTTTGAGGTAGATGTGGGTATCCCAAAAAACAGAACTTTTCATACTGATTATCATCAAGGTATAGGCTTGGTAGATTTATGTCCTGCTAACAGCTGGGTTTCATTCAAAGTTAGCACCAAAAAATGCTGAACTTTGTGCTATGAAGTTGAGATTGAAATAGCAGGAACACAAAATCTCAGGAAGTTACATATATTTTCTTTGACCAAACAATTATTGTAACAAGAATTTATGAAGTGATTCTGATGTCCAGAGAACAAGAGTAGAATGAAAATAAATGAAACAGAGTGTGATTTTAAAGAAAAACTGAAACCATATCATTGTGTATTCAATACACAAAATGTTATGTGAATAGGTCCATATTTTTCTAAGTGCAGTTAACTTTAAATAATATTTTGAAAACTGATTCTCAGCTTTAATTAAAATTCCCTCTAAGTTATATAGCATTTTGACATGAAAAGTCTCTGAAATATATTTACATTTATAAATTACACAGGAGAGAAACAAGAAACTAGGAACATCAAAAATAAAAACTGTATTAGATTAAAATTTTAAAGACTTTTTACTATTTAACTTTTCTCCCTTCTTGTTCCCTCTCTCTAGTTCCCAAAATCTGCTCCTTACATTAAAAAATATCATTTTTGCGTGTATCTGTCCAATTTTCCCAAAACCATTTATAGAAGAGATTGTCTTGATTCCATTGTATGTTCTTGCCTTCTTTGTCAATTATTAATTGAGCAAAATAGTGTAGGTCAATTTCTGGGTTCTCTATTCCATTACACCATACCCAAAAATAAATTCAAAATAGATAAAGGACTTAAACATAAGAAGGGAAACCATAAAAATATTAGCGGAATCCATAGGCAGCAAAATCTCAGACATATCCCGAAGCAATACCTGCACCAATACAGCTCCTAGGGCAATGGAAACTAAAGAGAAAATAAACAAATGGGACTACATCAAAATAAAAAGCTTTTGCACAGCAAAGGGAACCATCAACAAAACAAGAAAGCCCACTGCATGGGAGAACATATTTGCCAATGTTATCACCCATAAGGGTTTAATCTTCAACATTTAAAGGGAACTCATACAACTTAACAAAAGGAAGATAAACAACCCAATCAAAAAATGGAAAACTGACCTAAATAGATACTTTGTGAAAGAGGACATACATAAGGCTGAGAAACATATGAAAACATGCTCAAAGTCACTAATCATCTGAGAGATGCAAATCAAAATGTCAATGAGGTACTATCTCACACCTGTCAGGATTGCTATTATCAACAAATCAACAAATGACAAATGCTGGCGAGAATGCGGAGAAAAAGGAACCCTTGTTCACTGCTGGTGGGAATGCAAACTGGTGCAGCCACTGTGGAGAACAGTATGCAGTTTCCTCAAAAAACTAAAAATGGAACTCCCATTTGACCCAGTGATCCCACTTCTTGGAATATATCCCAAGAAACTAGAAGCACCAATCAGAAAGGATATATGCACCTCTATATTGATAGCAGCACAATTTACCATAGCTAAGATTTGGAAACAGTCCAAGTGACTATCAACAAATAAGTCAATTAAAAACTGTGGTACACCTGCACAATGGAATACTACACTTCAGTAATAAAGAAGGAATTCTTACCATTTGCAACAGCGTGGATGGAACTGGAGAGCATTATGCTAAGTGAAATAAGCCAGTCAGAGAAAGATAAATATCACATGGTCTCACTCATTTGTGGAATATAATGAACAACAAACTACAGAATAAAAACAGATTCAGGGACAGAGAAGCATGGATCAGACTGTGAAACCTCAGAGGGAAGGTAGGGGAGGGCAGGGTTAAGGGGGAGAGATCAACCAAAGAACTTGTATGCATGTATATAAGCCTAACCAATGGACACAAACACCAGGGAGTGTGGGCATGAGTGGGGAGGTGGGAAAGGGGGTATGAGGGGATAAAGAGACATATGTAATACCTTAATTAGTAAGTAAAAAGATATTGAAAAAAATAAAATTATTCATCTTCTTCTTCTTAAAAAATATCATTACAATAACAATGTCTATCCTGTTTCCCCTTGGCTCTATCTTTAGTTGCGTTATTAGCTATAGAACTGAGGAATTTATGGTACGTATTTAAAGTGATGATGTGAAACTGAAATCAAATCTGGATTCAAATCCTATCTTTATATCATTGGGCAAGTTACCCAATTCTTTAAGTATTCATTTTTTCCATTAATGGAAAAGAGCAGTAAATCCTACCTCACAGAAATTTTGAGGTTTGATTGAGAAAATGTATAGAAGACACTACTTATCAGTGAGCAAACAGTAAATAATCAATTCCACCCCCCTAATTTGTATTTCTGTCTAGCATTCTGTACATGAGTCCACTTACCAATAGACTGCTCTTACCCCAAAATCCATAGTTGCTACAAATTTTTTTATAAAACTAATAATCTTAACTAATAAAAGCGTAATATTGAAATTAACCGTTTCTCTGGGATGGGGTAAGCCACGCCCACCAGCCAATCAGAGCAGCTGTATGCAAATTAGCCCAGCCAAGATGGCAGCCACTGATACACAGAGGCTTGCCTGTGTGCACTGCAGCCATCTGTTGCCTTCCTGCGGGCCACATGGGAGGGGCGGGGTGGGGGTGCGAGAGGACTGAGCTGCCTGCAGCCCCGCACCTCCCCAGGCCTGGAAAGCAACCCATGGCAGCAGTGGCAGACACAGGGAGGCTTGCCTGTGTTTGCCACCGCCATCTGTTGCCTTCCGGTAGGCCACACCGGAGGGGCAGGGTAGGGGACGGGAGGAACGAGCTGGCTGGAGGCTGGAAAGCGACGGATCTCAGGGCAGGCACTCAGAGGAATTAGCACAGGGACAGGAAGCAGTGGCGATCGGTTTGAGCAGGAACAGCGATCAGGTTTGAGCAGGAACAAGCACAGGGACAGGAAGCAGCGCGATCGGTTTGAGCAGGAATGG
>PVJC01042362.1:0-15011 GCA_004026665.1 Murina feae
CTCTCTATAACTTATACATACCTTTTACAATACACACACACACACACACACACACACACACTAAGGACCCAATGCACAAAATTTGTGCACAGGGATGGGGTGGGGTGGTTCCTCAGCCCAGCCTGCCCTCTCTCACATATTGGGAGCCCTCAGGGGGTGTCCTACTGATGGCTTAGGCCCGCTCCCTGCTCCCCTTGGGGAGCAGGCCTAAGCCGCAGTCTGGCCTCCCTTTGTGGGAGGCGACCAGGCTAATCAAGGGAAGCCACCAGTCCCATCACTCTGCTGCTCCAGCCACTGGCAGTTACCGCAGCCACCAATGTGTTTTCATCAACACGGACTCCAGACTCTTCACCATGAAAAAATGATAACTTTCATTAGGCATTTTCAAGGTGTGTCTTTCATAGGATATGACATATCTTTCTTTCTTTTTTTTATCCTCACCTAAGGATATGTTTCTATGGATTTTTAGAAAATGTGGAAGAGAAAGGGATAGACAGAGAGAAACATCAAAGTGAGAGGAACACTTGATTGGTTGCTTCCTGCATGAGCCCTGACCTGGGCCCCGGCCAGGGAGGAGCCTGCAACCTAGGTACATGCCCTTGGTCAGAATTGAACCCAGACCCTGCAGTCAGCAGGCTGAGGCATTATGCACTGAGCCAAACCAGCTAGGGCAGGATATGACATTTCTTAGCCCTCCAGAAGTGGACCTTCTTTTTTTCTCTCCAGGAGTGTGGTGGAAAAACCCTAGATCGCCTTTAGGGATTCTTATTACCCAAGTTACTAAGAATATTACCAGTGGCATACAGAGAGCTTAGCCAATGACCAGTAAGAAAATGTGTTTCCTCTGTAGTTTACTCCAATTACTGGCTCCACCCGTGCCCTTCCAATCCCAGCTACACCCCTGCCCAGGCCTGTAAGCTCTGGCCAAGGCTGCAGGCCTGGGCAGGGGACCCCCAGACCCCTTCGATCACTGGCTCTGAAGCTGCCCAGTCCTGCAGTCTCTGCCTGAGGCCAAGCCCTTCCGATAGCCAGCTTCACAGAGCCCAGGGCTCTGTGATCACTGGCACTGATCCCATCCCTGCCATCGCCAGCTCCACTCTTGCCCCACTGCAGCCTCTGGCCAACGTTGCAGGCCTGGGCAGAGGACCCCCAAACTCCTTCATTGCCAGCTCTTCCCCTGCCCAGGCCCTGAGATCGCCAGCTCCACCCCTGCCCCACTGCAGCCTCTGGCCAAGGCTGCAGGCCTGGGCAGGGTACCCCCGACCCCTGCTCTGCCAGCTCCCCGGGTGCCCAGACCCCTGCGATCGCAGGCTCTGCCCCTGCCCCTCTGATTGCTGGCTCTGCTGAGCCCAGGCCCCTGCAATCTCCAGCCTTGCCCCTGCCCAGGCCTGAGGCCTCTGGCCTAGGCCTTATACCTGGGTAGGGCACCCTCATACCCTCTGATCACCAACTCTGCCTCTGCCCCCTCTGATCACTGGCTCCACCCTTGCCCATGCCTGAGGTCTCTGGTGAAGACCTCTGGTCTGGGTAGGGGACCCCAGCCCTCTCTGATTGCCTGTTCTGCCCTTCGGTCCCCCAGCCTCCCCCACCACCTGCCTGGCTAACAGGCCTGACCACTTCAGTGGTGGGACTGAGCCAGACTGGGTGCCGGCATCTTGTGGCTATGAGGGTGACCATCTTTGTGATGGTGTGACACCTAATTTGCATATTACTCTCTAATTAGATAGGATGTGGCTATGGGTGCTGCCATCTTGTGGCTATGAGGGTGGCCATCTTTGTGATGGTGTGACACCTAATTTGCATATTACTCTCTAATTAGATAGGATGTGGCTATGGGTGCTGCCATCTTGTGGCTATGAGGGTGGCCATATTTGTGATGGAGTGATGACTAATTTGCAAAGTACTCTTTTATTAGATAAGATGTGGCTATGGGTGCCACCATCTTGTGGCTATGGGGGTGGCCATCTTTGTGACGGAGTGACACCTAATTTGCATATTACTCTTTTATTAGATAGGGTATATATTCCTTTGTAACTTATATATACCTTTTGTAACTTACACATACCTTCTGTAACTTATACATATGCTTTCATTTTGTCTACTTCACTTTCCTTTTCCTTTTTCTCTATACTTTCTATTACATGAAAACTATAAATTCCTTCTAGTTATGATCAAAGGTTAGTTCTACACAGGTTACTTTATTCCTAGTTTCAGAGTAGTTGGAGTGGTGAGAAGTATGCCTTAGAGTCTATCTTTCCTCAAGTTGTCCTGTCATCCTTGTTTTCTCATTTCTGTCTAACTTCTACTATACCCCCCTCAAAGATCTTGGCTCTGAATTCTTTTAGGGATAGGGAACGCGGGCAATCTTCTGTAACTGCTTCATGCTGAGGCTGGTCAAAGGTTTCTCTTAGAGCCAGGAAATCCTTGCTCTCTGTCAGAAGGTGATGAAGCCTGGGCAGAGAAGGAGATGGCAATGGTGCCTAGAGGTGGTATTCTCTAAGTGTAAGTAGGGCTTGTAATCTGGAGGAGATAAACTATGTTATAAAATTTAGTATTATTGGGCAAAAGTTAGAAGTTTCTAATAATTTCCTGTTGAAATGATATTCTCTCTCTAAAATCACCCTCATTTTTATTAAAGACTAATTTACTTACTGCATTAAGTCTAGTTATAATTTGGCCTGATTGCATGAACACAACAAGAATAACAGTTGATTACATAGCCTATTTTAAAAAAATGCATTTCTCTCTTTCAGACATGACATTCCAGTAAAGCTTTGGTTAATAAAACTGCAATTGGAAATGACCTATGTCCTGTTACAAAGAAATCATATTCTTATTGGATTCATGCAAACAAGCACATTGCCATGAGAACAATAATTAATAAATCCATAATTATTTTTAGTTCCTTTAGTCCTATAAAATTGATTTTGTCTCCTGATTTTTCTTGCCACTATTCTATAAATCTAGATACTCTATAGAGTTCTAATAATTTTTATCTAATTTGAGGGCATGATCTGAGAATTTATTCTCAGAGATATGTAGCTTAAAATAAATTGGAGTCCTTTCTATGGATTCCTGAGAAGATGCAACATTTTTTTTAATGTACCATAACAAAATAGTGACTGTGTCCAAATGAGACGAAATTTAAAATGATGTGGTTATTGATTTGATTATAATGCAAATGACATGGGATCTTGTCCTTTCTGTACAACACGATATTCCACAATATTATAACTTATAACAATTAGTTATAAATGAAAGCATATTAGAATCTACTTAATATGCTTATATAAGTAGAATATTATTATTTCCTTATTTGGCAGAGCTTCCTATATACCTTAAGTATAAAATTTTCCTTCATAAGGAGAGAAAGCAAATCTTAAAATTTAAAATTCTGGAAAGTTAGTCATATATACAGTATTATATTATTACTAGAGGCCCAGTGCGTGAAATTCATGCACGGGTAGGGTCCCTAAGCCTGGCTGGCAACCAGGGCCTATCAGGGCCTCTTAGCTGCTGGCTGGGGCCTTCCTTCCCCAACTGCCAGCTGACAACCATGGTCTTCCTTCATTCTGTGCCACCTCCTGGTGGTCAGCACACATCATAGTGAGCAATCAAACTCCCTGTCTCCCAGTCGAACTTCCAAGGGGACACTTTGCATATTAGGCATTTATATAGAGAGATATGTTATTATTATTAAACAGTATTAAGTAACCTACCCATTTAAAGTAATCTACTTCCTGATTAACATAACTTTTTTGATAATATATTTATAGCTTTTGCTTCCTAGGCAAATATAGGAAAACCTTTTTTTCTTACTTTCAGAAATAGGCTTATTTTTCTAATGGAAAATATACTCACATTCTTAAGAAGTATAACAGAGATAATGAATTCCTTAGCTAAGAAACAATTTCCTTGACGTTGGAAATCCCAAGTGGGCTCCAATGATTTATTGTGCAGTTATTTTCATTTTGTTTTTGAAGGTTCCACTGCGTCTTGTTGCATTCCTGGCTCCTGACATGGGACACCATTTTGCTGGGGCTGACCAGCAGACCCTGAGTGAGAGATGAATAGATTACTCTGATACATGTTTTTGTGAAAGAGAAGGCTAAGGAGCTGTTTGGCTTTAGGAGCAAACAGCCCTGTTCACCTACCTCTTTAGGCTTTTATTGTAACAACAGGTTGAACTAATATTAACCTCTAGATACAATCAGCAGGGTGAGCATTCTTCCAAAAACAGCTGCATTTTTAGCGTCTTTAAAACAAGGACGTTTTTAAGTCTAAACATAAAGATTCTAGTAAAACACCCAGGACCTCAGACTTGTTTGGAAAAGTCAAGGCAGGGTCTGCTGCCTGCAGCAAGGTCCCCCAGAGGCCTTTGACCTTTCAGAGAATCCTCCTTACAGACTTTCCACATTGATGAGCACAGCAGAGGGATTGTTCATTTCTGTTATGGTGTTTTTAGAATTTCCTTTTGATTCTTTCTTATAGCTTCTACTAGAGGCCCAATGCAGGAAATTTGTGCACAGGGGTAGAAGGGTGGGGGAGGGTTCCTCAGCCCAGCCTGCCCCCTCTCACAGTCCGGGACTCCTCAGTAGATGTCCTATTGATGGCCACAGTCTGGCAGCAGAGTCTCAGAGCAGGTGCCATGTGTGTGTGTCCATCTCCACTGGGGGCCTGCCCCCAGCTGCACTGTGGAGGCTCAGAGCAGGCGCCGTGTGTGTGTGTGTGTGTGTGTGTGTGTGTGTGTGTGTGTCCCAGCCTGGGGCCTGCGCCCAGGTGCATAAAAGTTTTGGAGCAGGCGCCCCGTGTGTGTGTTTGTATGTGTGTGTCTGTCTGCTGGGGGAATGCCACCAGCCACACTGTGGAGACTTGGATCAGACACCCCTCTGTGTTGATATCTCAGGCTCCTGGCCTCACCTGCGTGTTGTTCTCTCCCTTGAGCTGTGGCCAGGGCTGAGTGCTGCCTACTGGCCAGCTTGCCTCCTCCTGGATCACCGGATTACAGTGGCGACCAAGGAGCAGGCCTTGCTGCTTACTGCCTGGGGGCTGTGCATGCCTGCTCACAATCTGATCAATGTGGCAACCTGGAGAAAGGCCCTGCTACTTGGCCCTACTGCCTGGCCCTGCCCGCCCCCATGCCTGCTCATGACATGGATGGAGGGGGATCAGAGCAAGGCCCTGCAGCCTGTCCCTGTATCGCGTGCCTCCTCAAACCCCATCCCAGCAGGGGCAGGAGCAAGGCCCTGCAGCCTGTCCCTGTGTGTGCGTGCCTCCTCAAAATGGATCACGGCTAGGGCAGGAGCAAGGCCCTGCAACCTGTCTCTGTGTGCGCGTGCCTCCTCAAACCCAATAGCGGCGGTGACAGGAGCAAGGCTCTGCAGCCTGTCCCTGTGTGCACGTGCATCATGGCTAGGGTGGGAGCAAGACCCTGCAGCCTGTCCCTTTGTGAGCATGGATTGTGGCGGGGGCAGGAGCAAGGCCCTGCAGAATGTCCCTGTGTGTGCGTGCCTCCTCAAACCCCATGGTGGCAGGGGTGGGAGCAAGGTCCTGCTGCCTGGCCCTCCTTGGGCCTGTCTGCTAGTGGTACTTGCCTGCTGGAGGGCAGCTGCTCATGGGTTGCCAGGGTGACGTTCCCAGCGTCCTGCCCCATGGCTGTGGGCGCCGTCATTTTGTCCTGGAGTGATGGTTAATTTGCATATTACTCTTTTATTAGATAGGATTTCTCTGCTTGTATTATCCATGTCCTCTTTTATGTTGCCCACCTTATCTTTTGTAGATCTTAGTATATTAATCATAGAAATTCCCATTCTGATAATGCCAACTCTCTGCCATATCTGAGTCTTATGAGGTTTGCTGTGTTCCTTCAAATTGTGGCTTTTGTTTGTTTGTTTGATTTTTAGTATCTCTTGAAAAGTATCTGGGTTGTTTTTTTTTTTGTATTTTGCAATTTTTTGTTTCAAGCCTGACATGATGTAATTGGTAAAGGGAACTGTGATAAACACAAATATGGTAAACATACCTTTAGTGTGATGTTTGTTTATCTGGTTAGGGTTTAGCCTGTATTAATTGTTTGCTGTATTTATAAGTCAGAGGTCAAATTTATCTCTGATATCCTTGTTTTTATTTCCCCTGTTGTCTTTGGTTTTCCCTAGAGTCTTCTTAAATATTATCTGAGAAGCATAGTTATTTTAGTCATATTTTCATGTTATTATCCAGAAAGCCTGTTGATTTGGTAGCAAGGTGTCAGAAAAGGAGTAGCATTCTACAGTCCTATAATTACATCTTAGTCTTTAGTGATCCTGTGCTTCTGACTTGTGACCTTCACAAGTGCTCCTTACTTTTATTTTAGTTTTATCACTTAGAAAAGATAGGAAGACAAGTCCGTCTATAGTTGGAAATTTCCCTTTTTCTAGGTCCTGGTAAAACCCCAGCACATGAGAATCTGGTAAAATAGTTTCTCTTGAGGATGGGTCTTTTGAAGAAGAATGAAATGCTCTTTGCATAAAATTTAAAAGGCCACTTTTCTCTCCTCCTCCCAAAAGCACAGAAATATGAGGGATTTTTCTCAGATCTTCAGTGTGAGACCCTGATAGGGCTCCTGGAGATAAAAGTCACAAAACTGTGGAGTCCCCACTTAGGACTGGGTCCCTATAGAATTCTTCACTCTCAATCTTGTCCACACCAAACCTCCAGCAATTTCTCAGTTGCAGATTGGATTTTTCTGACCCTGTACATATTCCTAAGGACTTTTTTGCTCCTGGGCTTTGACTCTAGTAAGTTTTCATTCTCTGTATCTGCCTGTCTATCTCTTCAGTTCTGGGGACAGTAGTTTGCCTTATGTAAGACCTCAGTCCTTTGACTGATCTAAGAGGAGTTTCTATTCTGTTTGTTACATGTTTTTTTTATCATGTGAATGGAAGAGATGATTTCCAAGCTCCTTATATGCCTGACTGAAATAAATGCAAGTGAATTTTTTTGAGATATCAAACACATTTTTCTTATGAATTTTCATCTCTTGAAAACTGGTTAGAGTAACTGTAAGTCTTTTAATTAAGGCACTTTATTTTCCTTTTAAAAGGGTAAAATGTGAGGTCTTTGGAAAGTTAACTTTTTTCTCATTTTCTTTTCTCAATTAGATCCTAAATGCCCAGGAGATGTTGATTTTCATAATAGTGACTGGGACATTAAGACAATCACCAGCTCCTTGAAATTTTACCTCAGGTATGCTGATATGATTTGGGACTTTGCTTTTTATAGTTGACTAAAGGCCTGGTGCATGGATTCATGCACCGGTGGGGTCCCTCAGCCTTGCCTGCAGGGATTGGGCTCTCCAACATCCTTTGAGGAGTCCTGGATTGCAATAGGGTGGTTCTCGGGTGACACCTGCCCGAATTGGGCTCCCTCCTCTCTGGTTCCAGGTGCATCACCCAAGAACCACAGCTGCCAAGTCCCTGCAGCTTGGCAGCTCCAGCATTGAGTGTCTGCCTCCTGGTGGTCAGAACACATCATAGCTACTGGCTGGTTGGCTGGTCGCTGGTTGCTTACGCTTTTAGATATATACTAGGGGCCCAGTGCACAAATTTGTGCACTTTGAAAGGAACTGTAGGCTGTGAGGCTGCGGTGGGTACAGGGGAGGGTCTCAGCCCATCCTCTGTGCCCCTGCCTGGCCCTTCTGGCTGTGGCTCCCAGTCACCTTTCTGCTGGCAGCCCTGCTCCCGCTCCTGCCACCACCGCCACCACTCCCATACGCAGATGGTGCCGCCCTGTTCACACCTGCTGACAGCATGGAGCAACTGGGACTGCCGTCAGTAGTGGGTGCGAGTGGGACTGGTGCTGAGCGATCAGGACTGGCGCTGGGCACCAGCAGCAGCTGTGAGCACTGGGTAGGACCAGAGTGAGTGGGAGCAAAGAATTTTCAGTAACCACCAGAGGCTTGCCTTGATAACAATGACCAGTGCACCACCTTGGTCTGGTGCCCCCGCTCACCTGCTCCACTATCCCACCACGGCCAACACCTGCCATGTTCCTTGCACACCCCCTGGTGGTCAGCATATGTCATAGCAACTGGTTGTTCAGTTGTTCTGCTTTTGGTCTATTTGCATAATAGGGTTTTATATATATATAGATAGATGAAAGTTGTCTGGATAAAAATTGGAGTTAATGTGGTCCACAATTCAGGATATTGGATCAGATCGCTAAAAAAAAAGCAAGTGAAAAGGATTTCTGTTAAAGGAGAATGTACCTTAGAAAACTTTTAAAATCTGGGAATTTAAGCAAGGGAAGCATAAAAATAATAGAATTGTTATTAAAAACTAGGTTTTTTAGGAGAAAACTATTTTATTTTAATTATTTTTTATTGAATTTATTGTGGTGACAATGGTGAATTAAAATTATTTGGATTTCAGGTGTATAATTTTATAATGCATCCTCTGTATAGTGTATTGTATGTTTATCACCCAAAGCCAAGTCTCCTTCTGTCACCATTTATCTGTTCTTTACCCTTTCCTAACTGCCCCCACCCCACTTTTCCTCTGTGTTGTTTGTGTTTATGAGGTATGTGCTTTTTTATTAAGGGGACATTTTTATTTTAAAAACTGTGCCCTTAAAATTTAAGTTTTTCCATTTTGCACCGATAGTGATCTAACTATGTGCTCACTAATAAAATCAGAATTTGTGACCATATAAGGTTCTTAACATGTTTTTGTAGATAATAACCATTTTGAAACACTTAATTACATTTGCACAAATATAATCTGTGTGCTTGTGTATGGGTTTCATATTTAATACTTTAGTCAATATAATGGGGAAAAATAAAATACAATCATTAAAATGTTGGAATTAAATGAAGTGGCAGCAGTAGGGAAAAAAAGTTTATTCCCCAGCAAATTTTTTAGATTCACAATAATGATTAATATATTATTCATTTTATTGGTATAAATCTATATTATGAAAAATATTTGTCACATATCTATATTTTTTATTGCTTAAAATATTACAAAGAGTAGTACATATGTCTCTTTTTCTCCCCCCTTGACCTTCCCCCATCCTCCCCTACACCCCAGTGTCTTGTGTCCATTGGTTATGCTTACATGGATGCATAAAAGTCCTTTGGTTGATCTCTTTCCCCTTCCCCGCAACCCTCCCCGGCCTTCCTGTTGCAGTTTGATAGTCTGTTTAATGCTGCTCTGCTTCTGTATCTAATTTTTGTTTATTAGTTTATAATGGTCTTTATTTTCCATACACGAGTGATGTCATATGGTATTTTTCTTTCATTGATTGGCTTATTTCACTTAGCATAATGCTCTCCAGTTCCATCCATGCTGATGCAAATGGTAAGAATTCCTTCTTTTTTACAGCAGCATAATATTCCATTGTGTATATGTAACACAGTTTTCTAATCCATCCATCTGCTGATGGGCACTTAGTCTGTTTCCAAATCTTAGCTATGATGAATTGTGCTGCTATGAACATAGAGATGCATATATCCGTATCTATATTTTTAAACATATTCATTTCTTACCATTTTTTATGTTTCATAGTATGTATCATACTTTATGTGCTAAAATGTCTTCTTTTCAGTTATTATACTTTTAGTTATTAAGATAGATACTTAAGCTCTGGAAAATATCATTATTCCAAAATAGATTGGATCTCAGATATTGCTGTTAAATGACCATCAGCTGTGGCATCATCCTATAACTTTATATGAACATGAATACTCTTTCCAGGAGTGTTTCTTTTGCATCTGTCAAATAAAAGAGATAAAAGAGATGCTGTTGTGGAGGGTTTATTCTTTGCTAGCCAGTTTTCTACTTGTTTATACTGACAATATAATTGTTTTTTTTCTCACAATAACTACATAAAGTAGGTGGCACTAATACTCATTTTAAAGATAGGGTATTTGAAGTACACCCCTTTCCCTATTAATAATATCAATGGTCACAACTCACATTACTTGAACCTAAATATCTCTGACTTGTAAGTCCACTGGTATTGGAGTGTCTCCTTCCTTTATTCCTTACTGCCAAGGACTGTGGCTTTCTTGGAGTTGCTTCAGTAATTTCTTAAAGACAGCAATCTGCTTACTTTCAGGAGACTTGTGATGACAAGAATAATGAGAATAAATAATTCTGTCTGTAGCTTCCTTGAAATGAATCAATGTTTTCAAAGTTTTATATAGCTTAAGTTCCTTCCCATATTAAATCTTTTCCAGCTCATCCCTCAATAAACAGTGTGGCACTTTTGAAAGATGGGAAAATCAAGTGTGAGTGGATAGTATCCTAACTAATAAAAGCATAATATTAAAATTAACTGTTTCTTCGAGATGCCTAAGCCATGCCCACCAGCCAATCAGAGCGACTGTATGCAAATTAACCCAGCCAACATGGAGGCCGGCACTCAGGGACCTGAGTATACAGGCAGCGTCCGTTACAGGAGTGAAACTGATTGCGGGCCGCCTGGGCGTCTCTCCGCTCCAGGGAACAACATATTTGCAACAAATGTTTCAATCCTAGGAGCTGAAGCAAACAGAAAGCCGGTCCTGACTTCTAATTAAACATTGTTTCATTATAGAAGCCAGAGCTGAAGAGAGGAGGTTTCGTTAGTAAGCCCCGGCTTAAAGGAATAGTGTATCAATAATAAAAGATAAACAAATCCCAGAAACCTGCTTCCAGCCAGCCTTGCTGGGACATTGGGTCAGCAGGAGCTGTGGGCAGCCTGAAATTCTGAAAACAGCCATCAGTCCCTCACCCATGCTGGCCACACCCCAATGGGGTGGGGGACGTTACTACGGGGCTTGGCCAGCCTGCAAACAGCCATCAGCCCCTCACCCAGGCTGGCCAGGTACCCAAGTAAGGACCCAAAACCTGAAGGGACTGTGGGCAGCCTGAAAGCCTAAAAGCACCTCTTAGCCCATCACCCAGGCTGGCCACACCCCAATGGGGTGAATATCCACACTGGGGGACTTGGCCAGCCTGCAGACAGCCATCAGCCCCTCACCCAGGCTGGCCAGTTACCCCAGTAGGGACCCCAAACCTGAAGGAACTGTGGGCAGCCTGAATGCCTGAAAGCGCCCCTCAGCTCGTCACCCAGGCTGGCCACACCCCAATGGGGTGAAGATCTACACTGGGGGGCTTGGCCAGCCTGCAAACAGCCATCAGCCCCTCACTCAGGCTGACCAAGCACACCAGCAGGTGGACACCCCCAGAGAGGTCCCAGACTGCGAGAGAGCACAGGTTGGGCTGATGGACCTCCTGAGTGCACAAATTTTTGTGCACTGGGCCCCTAGTCCCTAATAAGAGATAGTAATCTTTAAGACTCTTATTTATGGGCCTTTAATATGGACTAGCTAATCAAAATCCTTAAGATTTTTCAAAGATATCAGTATTTTCACAGTGGGTCTGCTCCATCTGTGTTCTAGACACCTAACTCACCCGTTATCTTTAATATTTCCAGAAAAATACTCTTAAAAACTATCCCTTCTCTTTCATGTATCTTTAACTGTTCTCATTTAACTGGCTCTTTCCCCTCACATATAAATATGCTCTAGTAGTGCACATCTCCTTGGCCTTCTTTCATTCATTCAATCCACTGTTCACTAAGTCATTCAATAAACATATCCTATTCTAAGTCTAGCATAGTGTTAAGCAGTAGGCATATAGATTATAGAACAGTCAGGGATGAAGAAAAAGACAAATAATTATCCATCTACACTAATAAAAGAGTAATATGCTAATCGGTGTCACTCTGCTACACCTAAACCACACCCACCAGCCAATCAGAGTGACTATATGCAAATTAAACCAACCAAGATGGCAACCGGCAGCCACGGAGCTAGAGCAAACAGGCTTGGTTACTGTGGTGATGGAGGAAGCTGTCTGCCTAGGTCAGCTGTAGCCTTGTCTCAAGGCAACAAAGTTTCAATTATAGAAGCCACGGAGCTGGAACAAACAGGAGGCTTGGTTGCCCCTGTGATGGAGGAAGCTGTCTGCCTAGGCTGGCTGTGTCCTCCCCTCAAGGCAACAACGTTTCAATTATGGAAGATAAATAAACCCCAGATACCTGCTTCCAGCCAGCAAACAGCCATCAGCCCCTCACTCCGACTGGCCAGGCACCCCAGCAAGACCCCCCTCCCTGAAGGGGCTGTGGCCAGCCTGCAAACAGCCATCAGCCCCTCACCCAGGCTGGCCAGGAACCTCAGGGGAGGATACCCACCCTGAAGGGACTGTGACCAGCATGCAAACAGCCATCAGCCCCTCACCCAGGCTGGCCAGGCATGCCAGCAGGAACCCCCCCCACCCTGAAGGAGCTGTGGCCAGCCTGAAAACGGCCCTTAGCCCCTCATCCAGGCTGGCCAGGCACCCTAACAGGACCCCCAGACTGATCCAGGACACCCTTCAGGGCAAACCAGCCAGCCCCCACACATGCACCAGGACTCTATCCTATATAATAAAAGGATAATATGCAAATTGACTCTGACAGCAGAACCACTGGGAATGACTGGTCACTATGACACACACTGACCACCAGGGGGCAGACACTCAATGCAGGAGCTGCCGCTGGTGGTCAGTGCACTCCCACAGGGGGAGCTCTGCTCAGCCACAGGCCAGGCTGTCAGCTGCCAGTACAGTGGTGGTGGTGGGAGCCTCTCCTGCTTCCTTGGCAGTTCTAAGGATGTCTGACTGCAGCTTAGGCCTGCTCCCGCTGGCAAGTGGACATCCTCTGAGGGCTCCCGGGCTGCCAAAGGGATGTCTGACTGCCAGCTTAGGCTCCCCCAGGGAGTGGGCCTAAACCAGCAGGTGGACATCCGCTGAGGGGTCTCAGACTGTGAGAGGGCACAGGCTGGGCTGAGGGACCCCCACCCCCCAAGTGCACAAATTTTTGTGCACCAGGGCTCTAGTATCTTTATATATCTCAAAGCCTAAGCAACCGTTATGACTGAACGACTGGAATGACCTGTTGACCAGTCACTATCGTGCATACTGACCACCAGGGGAAACCGCTCAGTGTAGGAGCTGTCCCCTGGTGGTCAGTGTGCTCCCACAGCCAACCTCCCACAGCTGGCAAACCTCCTGTGGTCTCTCCTCCTGGCTGGCCATGGAGGGCCCAGATCTGGGCAGGACTGACTAGCCAACCTCCTACAGCCCCTCCCCACTCTTGGTCAGGCTATTATAGGCCCTAATTGGGCATGGGTCCAGCCAGCCAACCTCCCATGGTCCCTATTCCCAGCTCTCCCTGCCGGGCTGGCCAGTCTGAGGTACCCCACCCATGCACAAATTTGTGTATTGGTCCTCTAGTACAAATATAAGAAACTATAATAAGTGTTCTGAAGGAAAGATATACGCTACTGTGAAGGCAAATAACAGGAAGACCTGATTTATTCTGGTTGTTTGAACTGAGTTTTGAATTATGACTTGGAGTCAACTGTGGGAGGCTATTTCAGTCAGAGAGAACTCAACATACACAGACCTGAATTAAAGGGGAGGAAGACCCCTTCAAGAAACTTCATGTACCTGTATAGGTGGGGTATTGAGTGTAGAGAGCAGGGAGAGATATGTAGGGGCCAGATCATGCAAAGCTTTATAAGACATTGTAAGAATTGGGGCCTAAGTTTAT
Organism: Murina feae; assembly: GCA_004026665.1. Lineage (NCBI taxonomy): Eukaryota > Metazoa > Chordata > Mammalia > Chiroptera > Vespertilionidae > Murina > Murina feae. The sequence continues at coordinate 13,618 of PVJC01042362.1, forward strand.
CTTACAAGGATGGGAATATAGAGGGGTGGGCAAAAGTAGATTTACAGTTGATTATCTGAAACAGAATTTATTTTTGTATTATTTATTAAGTATTTTCCATGTAAACAACTGTAAACCTACTTTGCCCAACCCCTATATTGAAAGAGTTTAATCAGGAGATTGCATGATGAGATTAGTATTTTGAAAAAATATAAATAGATCACATTAGAGGAAGGTAAAGTAGGTACAGGTAGAAACCAATTAGCAGGGTATTGCTGTGGTCCAGGAAAAAGATTGTGCTTCTCCTTGGACTGGGGATGGCAGTGGAAATTAGTAGAAATAAGCTTACTCAAGAGATTTCGCTATAGGATTGTCTAGCCACTATACTGTACACCTGAAACTGATACAAAATAATACTGAATGTAAGTTGTAATTGAAAAAAAATTATAAAAAGATTCAAGGAAGAAAATTACATATTTAGAGGATAGGGAGATAAAACAGTGATTTCCATGTTTTGGGCCCACATAATCAAATGATGGTCATGCCTTTACTGAATTTGGAAATACAAGAAAAATATTAGATTTGAGACGATGTTAGGTTTGAAAATGTCAAATTTGGATGTCTTTGAAGAAATCATGACAAGATCTCAAACAGGCAATTGGATATATGAGAAATATAAAAGAATGAGTTCTAGTCTTTAGATAAAAAATTGAGAATCTTTGACAATGTAGAAGCTAACTGGAGCTTAGATGAGATTACCTCTTCCAAACTAAACTTCAGTATATGAAGTAATATACCCTGCCTGCCTGTTTCTACTTAATCTCCCAGTTTACTGTTTAACCCATTGTAATATGACTTCTACCCTCTCTGCCCTATTGGTGCTGCTCTTGGCAAGGTCACTAGTGACTATTTCAATGCTAAACGCAATGGACAATTGCCAGTCTTTATTTTACCTCTTTGTGTTATTTGAAGCTGTTAATAAGTCCTTTTTAAAACTTTCTCCTCTTTTAGATTCTGCTATATCGCTTGCTTTTGGATTTTCTCTCATCTACTTGACCATTTTTAGCAGTCCCATTCTTTTTTTTTATTTTTTTTATTTTTTTTTTATTTTTTTTTTATTTCATTGCTTAAAGTATTACTACAAGTGATAGATAAGTATTACAACAGATGATAGATAGATCTCCATTTTTTCCCTTGCCCTTCCCCCCCTTCCTTTCTAACCCCCAGTTTCCCGTGTCCACTGATTATGCTCCTATGGATGCATGCAAGTCCTTCAGTTGATCTCCCAACTCCCCCCCAACCATCCCCAGTCTTCCAGCTGTAGGATGATAGTCTGTTCAAGGCTGCTCTGTCTCTGTATTTGTTTATGTTTATCATTTTGTAATGGTCTTTATTATCCATAAATAAGTGAGGTC
>PVJC01042363.1:0-14963 GCA_004026665.1 Murina feae
ATTATTATGGGTTATTTAGGTGGGCCAGTGTGATCCTTAAAAGTGGAAAAGGGAGGCAGAAGAGAAGATTCTAGTACCATAACGTGAAAAGGATTCAACCTCCAGATGCTGGCTTTGAATAGGAAGAAGGAGGTCATGAGTCAAGGAACGTGAGTGGCCTCAAAAGTTGGAAAAGTATAAACAGAGCCTCCCAAAGGAACCTCCCAAAGGAAAAAAAATAAATAAATAAATAAAAATAAAATAAATAAATAAATAAATAAATAAATAAATAAAAAGCTACATACTCTACGATACCAACAATAAAACATTCTTGAAAGGGCAAATGTATGAAAATAGTAAAATATTTAGTATCACCAGGAGGTAAGGGAGGGAGGAATAAATAGGTGAAGCACAGAAAATCTTTAAGGCAGTGAAACTTATTCTGTATGATACTATATTGGTAGATACATGTCATTATGCATTTGTCAAAACCCATTAAAATATACAACACAAAGAGTAAATCCTAATGTAAATTATGGACTTTAGTTAATAATAATGTGTCAGTATTGACTCATCAAATATTAATAAGTCTATCATACCAATACAAGATATTAATAATAGGGGAAACTTGGGAGGAGGAGCAGATAGTATTTGAGAACTCTCTGGACTTTCCACTTAATTTTTTTGTAAACCTAACACTGCTCCAAATAAAGTCTATTAATTTACATAAGTATATATAGATAGGTAGGTAGATAGAAATAAAAAATACCAATGTCTAGGCACCACTTCAGAGAATCTGATTTGATTAGTGTCCAGTGGTACACATGTTTCCTCGAAGTAGAGGCTTACATTCCCAGCCTCTTGTCAAAGAGTAAGTTTGCAAAGAGAACTTTCAACCCTAACCTGTCAGCATCACTTAAGAAAAGTGCAGGTTGCCCTAACCGATTTGGCTCAGTGGATAGAGCGTCAGCCTGCGAACTGAAAAGGTCCCAGGTTCAATTCCGGTCAAGGGCATATATCTTGGTGTGGGCACATCCCCAGCTGCAGGAGGCAGCTGATCAATGTTTCTCTCTCATCAATGTTTCTAACTCTCTATCCCTCTCCTCTCCCTTCCTCTCTGTAAAAAAAAAAAAAATTAATAAAATATATATATTTTTAAAGTGCAGGTTTATTGATATTTTAGGAAGTCACCAAAATAGGGGTGACTAACTAGAAGCCAAGACCATTGGTATACTGAGTCTAGGACTTAATGATTTACAAAAATAATTGCTGGGAAGAGGTTTAAGGAACAAAATGGTCAGAGCTTCAGATGAAAAGTGGTTTTTTCCCCCTGAATTCTTTTTCTTGAAAGTATTCAGGAAGGGCTTTGTTTTAGAAAAAAATCAGTCACTTTGGGCTATAGGTTGTGGCACTTTTCTTAGTAATGACTAAGATTAAAAGTGTGCCCACCTTTCGCTTTAGGGCTGCTTGTTGCCTTTGACTTCTGTTCCTGAACTTCAGGTTTCTGCTGTAGCCTGTCTTGGCTACTGAGCCTTACCCTCATTCCCCAAGACTGAACTCCCTGCACTATTTGTTATACATACAGGTTTAGAATCTTACTCAAATCCATGCTGTCTTCCAACTAAGCAGAATAAGTTAACCACATTGTTATATTGGAAGATAATGGGTTATTGTGTTCCTCCCTCTCAACAATGGACAATACACACCAAAAGCCTCTATATCGTCCATGGCTCTTGGCCCAGCAATTTCCAAAATGTCAGCAAAGTCTCATCTATAAGGATTTTGCAGCAAGGATACAGAAAACATTTTGAAAATATGTGCCGGGGACTACTCCAAAAGTTTCCTTGTAACATTCACCATTAGGGCCCAAGGAGTGGGGGGAGGGAATGCCACCTAGGGCTAGAGGAATTTGTGACACAGGGAAAGCCTGTGAGTAGGAAGAAATAATGCAAATCTCTTGCCATTTCTGGAGGAGGAGGAAGAAAGTGGGGGGAACTGAGTTGGGGGTAAATGGACAGTTGTCGATGTTCTGTTTTCCCTATTCTGCACCAGAATTCTAGAACATGGCATGTTAAATAGATTGAGCAGAAAGAACAGAACTTTGGGGTTCATGGGTGTCTAGTATGAAGGCTCCTGCAAGCATTTGGGGAAAAGTTCTCACACAGCCACATCTCACATGGGGTTGGAGTGCTACTAGCTCAGCATTAGTGGTAGAAAGAGATTGTCGAAGGGCCCTGAGGACATGTTGCTGGACCCTCACAGTCTCTGTCAGCTAAGGAACTTTACAAGTCTCAGTATGGGTGCAGAGGATTGTTGGGCTGGTGGCCTTGGCTCAGGACACAGAGGTGACAGTGTGCTGGGACTTTAAGACAAAATACAAATGACCGGTACCATGAAATCCAGTAATAAGAGCCACATAATGTCTGAAAAATGCCATAAGAGACTGTCACACATCAGCAAGCCCTGGATAAATCCAGACCTGCCTATCTCCATTAGTGGGCTGTGAGGGTGCAGATGGTAGCACAGGGATCCAAAGCCTTTAACCAACATGCCCAGCCACCCTCCTGGAAACCCAGACTGATTCTCAGGAAGGCACAAAGAAAGGAGGCCTGGAAACTGGCCATTTACCCAAAGAAACTGACCTAATTGGAACTACTTAACCGGGAAAAACTGAGATAAGTTTCATTTTCTTCCCACAATAGTGTTGGGATACAGAGAAGCAGGGTTGGATTAATGATGGGAAATAAACTACATTTCTTCTCTCTGTATTTAGTGCTTTGCTAAATTTTCAAACCACTACATTTGCCGTACACCCAGATTACCCTCGAGGCAGAAGGTTGGACAACCCTTCCTCAAAGACTCAAACCAGAGAAAAGTGCATTAAATACTGATGGTAGGATGTTTACAAGAAGAGGCTGGTGATCCAGACCTCACAAAGAGAGTTCAAGGAGTGTTTGACCTCTACCTACTGCTCTTTTTAAAATATGAATGGGCAAGCAAGGCTCAGCAGACATTGAGGACAACTTCCCAATGAGAGAGAAACAAAACAAACAAACAAAGGGAACTATACCAAGGGTAGAGGGAAAATATTTAAAAAATCATTAACATCTTCAGAGAGAAAGGAAATTTCTAAAACAATGACAAATTATGTGCAAAAAAAGAAACAATCAGAGCTCATGAAAGAACTGTTAGAAATTACAAATGTGATAACTAAAATTAAAAGAGACTAGAAGAATAAAATCAAGGAAATCTCTCAGGAAGTAAATTTAAAAAGAAACAGGAGAAGTTCAGTAGGGCAGAAAAACATATGAAAATTAGAACATTAATTTAGTAGTTTGTATTAGTTATCCATCACTGTGAACAAATTGCCCCAAAGTTTGCTGGCTTAAAACAATAATAAACATTTATTATCTCACACATAAATGGTTCTGGCTTAGAATCTGTCCTAGGTTGTGGTCAAGATGTTGGTCAGGACTGCAGTTGTTACCAGAGGGGAGCATGCCTCATCTCCTCCTGTTGCTAGTGGGAGCAGGGTTATTGGGGTTCTGCTGGAATCAGTATTTCCAAAGGGTACTACGGGAGGATGAGATATGGTAGAAAGCTTTATTTTCCTGGAATTACATCCCCCGGATTTCCAAAATCCCATTTCCCTTAGTCCACTCATAGAAGAAGTGTAGTTGGGGCTTCAGCAGAGCTAAAATCAGAGCCCATGTCCAGAGTTTCCTTTCCATGTTGAAGCTGGGTCCAGTTCAGCATCAGGCTAGCTGCAATCCATTAGTCCAGTCTGTGTGTGTGAAGAATGTGAAGAGAGTCTCAAAAACACAATAGAGTGAGCTTGTTTGCTCCAAGAGTTATGTATTCCAAATCTTTCTGTGTTTGCAGTGGCCATCCTCATTCTGGCTAACCATTTCTTTCCCCACGTATAATTGAAAGGCAAGTTTCTTCCCTATGTCACCCCAACTTTACTGGGCATGCATCTATCTTCCCTATGTGGTTCCCTCCCCCAATGTTTTGCAAGAAACAGGCCTATAATGCCTGGCTTTCCCTGTGTTCCTTTTCTGTTATTAATAACTAACAGTTAATTACAATGGTATAAATGGTAAATGGGTGAAGGTCTCCATCTTTTTGTAACTGTTTCATGCTGGGAGAAGAGCATAGACCTGCCTATTCCAATACTTAGAGGTTCTTCTCTATTTAACAGAGGTAGGAAGTGTGAGGTTCGAGGTGCAGGCAATTGAGTCAGAGAGTCAGGCAGATTGAAGGAAGGGAATTTATTCTGCGCTCCCAGGTGAGGTCCACAGGCTCTGGATTGGGGCCTGTGGAGTCACGCAGAGAGGGAGTGAGGGGCGTTTGTTTTTTCTATACAGCTGTTCAGTGAGGGTGGGGGAGCATGAGCTTTTGGAGTTCCTGCCGCAGGGTCTTCAGGTTTCCAGGAAGGCTGTGAGAGTTCCTGCCGCAGGGTCTTCACGGTTTCCAGGAAGGAATATGTGTCGTCATCTGTCTGGTAGCTGACCTTGTGGAGGCATGCATCAGCTCCTGGACCCCCCTTAGGCCTAACAGGAAGAGCAAAAGGGAAGGGAGTTTTCATGCAGGGAAGAGGGATTTTGCAAAGTCCAGGTCAGTCTGGTATCCTTGGGAGTTGACATAGGCAATGTCCAGAGGATGGCACATGGACAAGGCTATAGGGTCACTTTCAAGATGGCTCCCTCAGAGGGTAGCTCCTCATTGGTTGTTGGCAGCAGGCCCAGTTTCTTTTCATGTGGACCTCTACATGGAGCTGTTTGAATGTGCTCATGACATGGCAACTGGCTTTTGCCAGAACAAAGGATCCAAGAGAAAGAGCAAGTAGGAAGTTGCAATGCTTTTGAGAAGTAACATGCCTTCTACCACAATATTTTTCTACAAGTCACTAAGTCTGGCTCAGGGAGAGAGAGCTAGAAAGGGTTAACAGCAGTGAGCCGACTCACATCAGTGCCTGGCAATGGTACGGTGAGGTGGAAAGAACACAGGTTCTAAGGTCAGATGGTCATGGATTTGAATCTTGGCTCTTGCTCAAGCAAATCATATAACCTCTCCTCAGTCTTCTCTATAGAATGAGTGTAATATTGCCACTGTGCATGATTTTATTAAATAAATCACAATTATAATTATTAATATTGAGATGCCTTTGGGTACGATAGAAAAGATGTGGTCTGCTATGAAATCCTGGCTAAGTCCCAAACCAGAACGCAGAGAAACAGCAAAACTCTCTGGACATCCTCAGTGACAGCTAAGCAATTGGAGTGCACTGCTCTATCATTTCTGAATGACGTTAGGGATTCTGCTTAGAACCCAGAGAACTCTTCTGATATATGAGCCTTATGAATTTGAAGGAAACTTTTCAGCTGATGACAAGTCATGTTTTGGTTTTTAGTTCTTAGGAAGTCTTTACCCAAATCAAGAGAAGAAATATGTTTGAATCTTCAGCTTCCCAGATTCAATAACAACATTATTTCATGAGTAGCAGAAAGGCATCAACCATCCTTAAGTCAAAATTCCCCCAGCAAAATAGCTTCCAGTTGAAATATAGGCCTGGTTGGTTCTCCACCTGCCCCTGAGTATGCAAATGCATTTCTATTTATAATCTACCTGGCTTTTATGAAACAGGGAAATGTAGGATATGGACAAACAAGAAAGTCTTTTGTGGTGATGTTGGCTCAGATTATGGCAGTAGATGAAGTACATTAGTGATCATGCTAACTCTGGTTTGTAAATGTTTTCTCACTTTCCACAGCCATTATTGTTTTTGATTCTCAACAACCTTGAGAGTTGGGAAAAGTAAAAACTTTCATTGCTAGTTGTACAGATAGGGAAGTGGAGACTCAAAAAGATGAAGCAACATATCTGATATTGTACACGTTTGTGTAGAATTAAGATCAGAATTCAGGTCTTCTTGGGGTCCAGTGCTGCTCCCATCACCTTGTTATCCTATGGCACTTAGTGATAGAAGGGGATGAACTTTCACAGTCAGATAATGGTATCAGAGCAGTGGCCCACTCATTTGGGGTTCACTGGACAAAGCCTGCCCTAATGACAAAACACTTGGGCCTGGGTCTGGGACCTCAGAGTTCAGCCAATGACACATTCTATCTTGGTCCTATTTTCTTGTATCTAAATTAAAAATTCTGACCTACTTAATTAGACTGTCCTCAGGGAAGAAATCAATAATTTTAAATTATAATGTATTTATAAATGTCCTAATACAAAATAATAATTTTTGCCTTCAATGATCCTTTATATTCCTTGAGAATCTAAAAGATATTCATTTATATTATTTCAGTTAATACAAATATGTTATGGAGAATGAAAGATACAAAAATGCTAGTAACTTACCCCAGAGAAACCATACAAGTCATTTGCTTATTTGCTCTCGGATTCAAATAGGTATGCTATGTTATAGATATACTGCATATTGTTCCTCCATTCATCAGTTAGATATTTGGGTTGTTTACACTTTTGGTTATTAATAACTAAAAGCCCAGTGCGTGAAATTTGTGCATAGGTAGGGTCCCTAGACCTGTCCAGGGGTCAGAGCCAATGAGGGCATTCCTGCAGTCTTAGGCAGAAGACCCCTAAGACCCTCCTATTGCTGGCTTCACAGAGCCCAGGACTCTGTGATCACCAGCTCTGATCCTGCCCCCTGGGATCACTTACTCTGGCCTTGCCCCAAGCCCCTCTGATCACAGGCTCCACCCTTGCCCCACTACAATCTCTGGCCAAGGCTACAGGCCTGGGCAGGAGACGCTCAGGCCCCTACCATTGCCAGCTCCAACTTTGCCCCACTGCAGCCTGTGGCCAAGTCTACAGGCCTGGGCAGAGGACCCCAGACCCCTGAATTGCCGACTCTGCCCATGCCCAGACCTCTGCAATTGCTGGCTCCACCCCTGCCCCACTGTAGCCTCTGGCCAAGGCTATAGGCCTGGGCAGAGGACCCCCAGATCCCTCTGATCACTGGCTCTGCCCCTGCCCAGGCCCTGAGATCATGGGCTCCACCCCTGACCCACTTCAGCCTCTGGCCAAGGCTACAGGCCTGGGCAGGGGACCTCCAGACCCCTGCTTTGCTGGCTCCACCAGTGTCCAGGCCCCTGCAATCTCTGGTCTTGCCCCTGCCCAGGCCTGAGGCCTCTCCAATCACTGGCTCTGTCCCTGTCCCCTCTGAGCACTGGCTCCACCCTTGTCCATGACTGAGGCCTCTGGCGAAGGCCTCTGGCCTGGGCAGGGAACCCCCAGCCCCCTCTGATCACCTGTTATGCTTCTCAGGTCCCCTGCCTCCCCTGCTATCCTCCTGGCTAACAGGACTGACCACTTCAGTGGCGGGGCTGAGCCAGACTGGGCGCTGCCATCTTGTGGCTGTGGGGCAGCCATCTTTGTGACAGAGTGATGCCTAATTGGCATATTACTCTTTTATTATATAGGATGTGACTATGGGCGCCACCATCTTGTGGCTATGGGGGTGGCCATCTTTGTGACGGAGTGACACCTAATTTGTATATTACTCTTTTGTTAGATAGGACTAGAGGTCTGGTGCACAAAATTCGTGCACTTGGCAGGGGTCCTCAGCCCAGCCTGCACCCTCTCACAGTCCAGGAGCCCTTGGGGGATATCTGACTGATGACTCAAGCCCACACCCTGTGGGGAGCGGGCCTAAGTCATCAGTCAGACATCCTTAGCACTGCTGCAGAGGCGGGAGAGGCTCTTGCCACTGCCCCTACACTCACCAGCTGTGTGCCTGGCTTTTGGCTGAGCAACGCTCCCCTTGTGGGAGTGCACTGACCACCAGGGGGAAGCTCCTGTGTTGAGTGGGATCAGGCCAAAATGGGCTCTCCAACATTCCCCAAGGGGTCCTGGGTTATGAGAGGGTGCAAAAAGGCTGAGGGACCCCACTGGTGCACAATCGTCAGGCCAGGGAGGGACACAGGAGGTTGGCCAGCTGGGGAGGGACCACAGGAAGGCTCCAGAGCATGTCCAACCTGTCTTGCTCAGTCCCAATTGGCCGGACCCCAGCAGCAAGCTAACCTCCTGGTCAGAGTGTCTGCCCCCTGGTGGTCAGTGCACATCATAGCAAGCATTTGAGCAGCCTTAGCATATCATTAGTATATTACTCTTTGATTGGTTAAACAGATGACTGGACACTAAGCATATTAGGCTTTTATTGTATAGGATAGCTACTGCTATAAACATTCATGTACAACTTTTATATAGACACAGCTAAGAATAGAATTGCCAAGTCATATGGCCAATCTATATTTAATATTTTGAGAAACTGCCAATCTCTCTTACAAAGTAACTGTACATTTTAGCTTTCCCACCTATGAGGGTCCCAGTTTTTCACATCTGTATCAATCTTTGTTATTGTCTTTTTTATTATAGCCATCCCCATGGCTGTAAAGTGGTATAATATTGTGATTTTGATTTGCATTTCCCTAATGACTAATATATTAAGCTTCTTTTCACATGTTTCTTGACCATTTGTATGTCTACCATGGAGACATATTTAGTCAAATCCTTAATTAATTTAAAAATTGGTTTATTTTTCTTTGTATTGTTAAGTAGCAAGAGTTCTTTACATATTATAGATACAAGTCCCTTATCAGATATATAATTTGCAAATATTTTCTCCCCGTCTATAGATGTCTTTTCAATTTCTTCATAGTATGTTTCAAAGTATAAAAAGTTTTAATTTTTGTAGTATCGAATTCATCTACTTTTCTTTTTTGACATTCTTTTTATATTGATGAGAGAGAGAGAGAGAGAGAGAGAGAGAGAGAGAGAGAGAGAGAGATCAATTTGTTGTTTCATTTATTTATGCATTCATTGGTTGATTTTTGTTTGTGCCCTGACTGGGGATTGAACCTTCAATCTTGGTGTATGAGGACAGTGCTTTAACCAACTGAACTACCCAGTCAGGTTCTCCTCTATTTTTCCTTTCGAGCCTGTGTTTTTGGTGTCATATCTAAGAAGCCATTGTTGTATCCAAGGCCATGAAAATTTACTTATATTCTTCTAAAAGTTTCATAATTTTAGCTATTACATTTTGGTCTTTGGTCTATTTGGGGTTAATTTTTAAAATTTATTTTTATTGATTTCAGAGAGGAAGGGAGCAGGTCAGAGAGATAGAAACATCAATGATGAAGGAGAATCATTGATTGGCTGCCTCCTGCACCCCTCCCACAGAATATTGAGCCTATAACCCAGGTATGTGTCCTGACTAGGCATCAAACCATCACCTCCTGGTCATAGGCCAGTGTTCAACCACTGAGTCATACCGGCTGGGCTATTTTGGATTACTTTTTTGTAGGTGGTGTGAGGTAGGGGTTCAACTTCATTCTTTTGCATGTGGCTACCCAGTTATACCAGTACCATTTTTTGAAATAATTATTATTTCCCCTTGAATTTTCTTGGACTCTTTGTCAAAAAATCAACTAGCCATAAATATAAGAGTTTATTTCTAAACTATTAATTCTATTTTGTAGATATAATATGTCTATTTTTATACCAGTGCAAGCCTGTTTTGATTGCTGTAGCTTTATAATTAAGTTTTGAAATCAGGAAGTTTGAGTCCTTCAACCTTATTTTTTAAAGATTGTTTTTCATTATTCTGGATCCCTTGCATTTTTATATAAATTTTAAGGTCAGTTTGTCAATTTCTGCAAAAAAAAACGGGGACGGAATTTCAATAGGTATTGTGTTGAATACATAGACCAGTATAGAAAGTATTGCTATCTTAACAATATTAACTCTCCCAACCCATAAATATAAGACATATCTTTCTACTTCTTTAGGTCTTCTTTAATTTCTTTTAGTGATATTTTATAATTTTCAGTATATAAGTATTGTTCTTCTAGTTAAACTTATTCTTAACTATTTTATTCTTTTTTATGGTATTATAAATGGCATGTTTTTCTTAATTTCATTTTTGGAGTTTTGATGCTAGTGTATAGAAATACAGTTTATTATTATACATTTCTCTCATATCCTGCAACCTTGTTGAACTTGTTCATTGGTTTCAATCATTTTTTATGGATACCTTAGGTTTTTCTATATACAATATCATCATCTGCAAATAGAGACAGTTTTACTCACTCCTTTTAAATCTGGATGTCTTTTGTTTCTTTTTCTGGACCACCAATACAGTGTTTAATGGAGTGCAAGAGCAGACATCTTTGTATTGTTCCTGATCTTAGAGCAAAAGCTTTCAATCATTCACTATTCAGTACGATATTAGCTGTGAGTTTTTCTTAGATGCTCTTTATCAGATTGATGAAGTTTCCTTCTATATTTAGTTTATTAACTGTTTTTATCATTAAAAGAATATACTTTTGTGCCCTGGCCTACCCCATAGATTTTTTTTTTAGTCTCTCTGTTCTGAATTAATTTCTTCTTTTATTTTCATGGAAATGACGGCAAACAGCTACTACATTTGAGCTCTTCCCACTAACTAGTTAATTACCTAAGATGGAGCAAAGCAGTTAAACCATTTGGAAAGGTATTTAGGATGTTCTATAATGTAAAAAGCATACATGGTACAAAAATTTAAAAAGCATGAAAATAAAAATGTTATCTGATAATACAAAATTTTATTTTATTAATTCCAGGTGTCTATTGTTGCTTGAGCCTTTTTTTTTCTTGTTTTCCCATAGCAATTGGCATTAATATGCCTTTCTCAGTCAAAATTGTGAGAACTAGATGAGAGTGGGGTTTTGCTTTCTTTGTACTTAGAGTAAATTGCTTAATTTCTCTGTACCTTAATTACCTCATCTGTAAAATGATCTTGAGTACTTAATTTATACAGATACAAATAGCTTACCTATGTAAAATACTTAAGTTATTTCCTGACCCTTGCCAAGTGCACAATAAAAGTTAGCTTCTATCATTATTTGAATTATTTCATTACTAATATACTTAGCCACATATGAGCTCTGTGTTTCTATTTCATATTCCACAAGTTATTTGACATTATCTATGAAGAATAAACCATTTAGAAAGCAGAAAGGAAGTTTGTTATAGTCTAATAAACACCATAATAGCCAGTTACTACTTTCTATCAAATATTAACCATATCTGAGCCTGTGGTTTTAAAGATCAACATAGACACAAGATCATTGAAAGTAATTTTGAAAATTCAGGCCTATAGAATTTTTACTTTATCTTCTGTATTTTCACTAGCTTAAAAAAATTCCTAGAAATAAAAGGAAAGTAATGCACTTAGTCCTTTCTCAATGTTATTAAATAGAATCATTGAGCATGAGATACTTTTCATGTCTCAGAGGGAATAAATACTTCCTCTCACAGATATACACACCCCTTCAAAAACAGATGGACTCATGCTCCCTTTTGCTCAATGTTTTCAAGGCTGGGATGCTGAGGGGGAAAGAAGAGATATGCCTTGGGACAATCCATTTCCAAGCCCTGTCTCTTCACTTCTTAATGCCAGAGTGGGAACCTATATCACCATCAATTTGAGGAATTTGGGCTGAAATTTTTTTGTGTTTTTTTTAAAGGTAGAGATAGTTGTCCCAAAAGTCATACTCTCTTTCCCTAAGCAGAGCTGTCACTGGGAAGTGGCTACTCAGCCAAGGGCCACATTTCCGTGCCACTTGATTGTACCATGTTCACTAATGGAGTGTCCAGATAAACAATGCCACTTCTCGGGCTGCTCATAAAACTTTATGGGGCTTCTCCATGCTTTTTTTTCTTCTTGGCTGGAATATAAATAGCTCCAGGGAGTTGAAGTTGCAAAGCGTCCATCACCCTGGGTCCCTGAACAATGGTAGGCAGGAAGCTAGCTGCTTTACTGATCTCTTCCTACTGGTACTGTTATGTGAGTCAGTAGTGAAATTCTACCATGTTAAGCTTCTGATAGTTTGGCATTTGTTTCAACAGCTATCATTACTCTAACAGTGATTTTCAACTGGTGTGCTGCAAGAATGTTTAAAACATGCAATACCTGACTATTTAGTCAGGGATACTGACCTCTTTGATTGTCAAATAAAAAAAATGACAACAGCCAACACAACAGTCCAGTGTGAATGAATCAAAATGATGGCTATTTTTTGGTCAGATCAGCAAAAAAATATATTTTTGGTGTGCCACAGAATTTTAGTAATTAGTTTATGTGTGCCATGAGATGAAAAGGTTGAAAACTGCTGCTCTAACTAGTTCAGCTTTTTTTCAGTTTGACAAGCCCCAAATATTCATATAATTTGGGTTGATTTTACACTAAGCATTTGTCCTCGCCTCTCTGGGCTGCTATATAACAAATTATCACAGACTGGGTGACTTATAAACAATGACATGTATTTCTTACGTCTGTAAGCTGAAAGTCTGAGACCAGGGTGCCAACATGGTTGGTTGGGTGAGTGAAATCTTGCTGTATCCTCACATAGTAGAAAAGGTGAGCTAGCTCTGTGGGACCTCTTTTATAAAAGCACTAATCCCAGTGTAAGGGCTCCTTTCTCATGACCTAATCACCTCCCAAAGGCCCCCACCTCCTAAATTGATCACCTCGTGCATTGGGATTCAATGTATGAATTTTGTGAACACATTCAGGCCATAGCAGCATTAGAGGAGGCAGGAATTTTTTCTTTCCCTAAATAAAGAATATCTACCTTGATTCATTTTAGAACCTGGATTTATCAGGTCATGTTAATTTGAGAGATTAATGGATGAGCACATGCATTAGTATATATGTATAATTTGGTCAGATATATACAAAAAAAATGAAACTAGATCACCAACTTACACCATATACAAAAACAAATTCAAAATGCCTAAAGAACTTGAACATAAGACAGGAAACCATAAAAATCCTACAAGATTCCATAGGCAGCAAAATTGCAGACACATGTCGTAGCAATATCTTTATAGACACAGATCCTAGAGCAAGGGAGACTAAGGAGAAAATAAACAAATGGGACTACGTAAAAATAAAAAGCTTCTGCATAGTAAGAGAAACCATCAACAAAACAACAAGAAAGCCCACTGCATGGGAAAACATCTTTGCCAGTGTAATTCCAATGAGGGTTTAATCTCCAAAATTTACAGGGAACTCATACAACTTAACAAAAAGAAGATAAACAAACCAATTTAAAAAATGGGCAAAGGACCTAGATAGACACTTTTCGAAAGAGGACATTCAGAAAGCCAGGCGATACATGAAAACATGCTCAAAGTCACTATCATCTTACAGATGCAAATCAAAACAACAATTAGGTATAACCTCACACCTGTCAGAATGGCTATCATCAACAAATCAACAAATGACAAGTGCTGGAGAGGATGCGGAGAAAAAGAAATCCTTCTTCACTGTTGGTGGGAATGCAGACTGGTGCAACCATTGTGGAAAACAGTATGCCATTTCCTCAAAAATTTAAAAATGGAACTGCCATTTGACCCAGTAATACCATTTCTAGGAATATATCTCAAGAAAACAGAAGCACCAATCAGAAAGGATGTATGCACCCCTATGTTCATAGCAGCACAATTTACTATAGCTAAGATTTGGAAACAGCCTAACTGCCCATCAGCAGATGAATGGATTAGAAAACTGTGGTACATCTACACAATGGAATACTATGCTGCTGTAAAAAAGAAGGAATTCTTTTTTTTTTATGTATCTTTATTGTTCAGATTATTACAGTTGTTCCCCTTTTTTCCCCCATAGCTCCCCTCCTCCCATTTCCCACCCCAACCTCTGTCCTTGCACCCCCACTGTCCTCATCCATAGGTGTACAATTATTGTCCATTCTCTTCACGCACCCCCAACACCCTTAACCCCCAAAAATTGTCAGTCCACTCCCTTTCTATGCCTCTGACTCTATTCTATTCACTAGTTTATTCTGTTCATCAGATTTTTTATTCACTTGATTCTTAGATTCACTCGATATATATTTGTTGTTCATAATTTCTACTTTCCTTTTTCTTCTTCCTCATTCTCAAAGGATACCTTTCAGCATTTCATATAGTACTGGTTGGGTGGTGATGAACTCTTTTAGCTTTTTCTTGTCTGTGAAGCTCTTTATCCGACCCTCAATTCTGAATGATAGTTTTGTTGGGTAAAGTAATTTTGGCGGTAGGTTCTTGCTATTCATCACTTTGAATATTTCTTGCCACTCCCTTCTGGCCTGCAAAGTTTCTGTTGAGAAATCAGCTGACAGTCGTACGGGTGCCCCCTTGTAGGTAACTAACTGCTTTACTCTTGCAGCTTTTAAGATTCTCTCCTTGTCTTTTGCTCTTGGCATTTTAATTATGATATGTCTTGGTGTGGTCCTCCTTCGGTTCCTTTTGCTTGGAGTTCTCTGCGATTCCTGGACTTGGAAGTCTATTTCTTTCACCAGGTGAGGGAAGTTTTCTGTCATTATTTCTTCAAATAGGTTTTCAATATCTTGCTCTTTCTCTTTTTCTGGCACCCCTATAATTCTGATGTTGGTGCGCTTGAAGTTGTCCCAGAGACTCCTTACACTATCTTCATACTTTTTGATCCTTTTTCTTTTTTCTTCTTTTCTTTTTTCTTTTTGCTTTTCCTGCTGGGTGGGTTTTGCTTCTTCATATTTCATATCTTTGACTTGATTCTTGTGATCCTCTCGTCTGCTGTTGGATGTCTGTATAATATTCTTCATTTCAGTCAGTGCATGATTCATTTCTAGTTGGTCCTTTATCATATCCTTGAGGGTCTCATGAGATTCATTGAGGATCTCACTAAATTTATTGGCAGTCTCTAGCATTTTCTTGAAAAACCTAATAACCGTGGTTTTGAACTCTATATCCTGTCATTTTCTTTCCTCCATTTCTGTCATTTGTGACCTGTTTAGTCTCCGCATTTTGGCTGCTTCCCTTTCTGATTTAGGCGATCACTGCGAGGGATTAACCTCTAAGCCACTTGGTTATGAGAGTCAGCTGTGTCTACAGTGGGAGAACTTCTGTGCTGGAGACACCCTTATGGGGCA
>PVJC01042364.1:0-14956 GCA_004026665.1 Murina feae
GACAATCACAAAAGGAAATGTTGCTTACTGAACTAAAATGGGATATTTTTAATTTGCCTGCTTTTAGTTTTTATTACAGAAGCTTTATTGTATTTTGTTGAATGTATATTTTCTTGAAAGTAAAAGTGTACTTAAAGTGTATTGATAATGTATGCACCAAGGTTTTAATGGGAAATGTTATCTGTCTTTATTGTTTAAAAAAAATAATAATAAATAAATAAATAAATAAATAAATAAATAAAAATAAAAAAAGACTATCTGGGTTTCAAGTTACTTAATCCCTCTAGGCCTCAGTCTCCTCATATGGAAAGTGAAGATAATAGTTCTTATCGCATAGGGTTTGCTATGAGGATTAGATGAAATTAACACATGTAAAAACTCAGGGCCCAAAGAATAGCTATTATTTTCATAGTAAATTAGGCATTCGAGGGTGAGGTGCACTCAAGCCTAATTGTCATTATCAATGAAAAGCTTGAAAACGAAGACAGAGTGAGACTTGGAAAGCTGGAAAGCAATCAGTGAAGTCGGTAGCTAAAGAAATCATATGCCCAGATGGTCATTCATGTTTTAAGATACATAGGGAAAATGTTATAATTATGAGTAACCAGGGGTTTGAGAGAAGAACAGGTAAAATCAACTCCCATTTTGCTTTGAATGTACATAGGAGTGTAAAGAAATATAACAAGATGTGACTTGCTATTTTCTTACACTTTTTTTAAATTTTCAACATTATCTCCCATTAATACCATAGTTCAAAAACTACAAGTTGTCCCTGGCCAGTGAGTGTGGTTCAGTTGACTGGAGAATCATCCTGTGCACCAAAAGGTGGAGAGTTCGATTCCTGGTCAGGGTCAGGACACATAGCCAGGTTTCGGGTTCAATCCCCAGTTGATAGATGTTTCTATCTTTCCCTTCCTCTTTCTAAAATCAATAAAAATTGTGTGTGTTTTTATATGCTAAAAACAACAACTACTACTACTACAAGTTTACCTTGTTGACAGCATTCCATAAAATCACAATGGTTACTTTCTCTAGTTCAGAAAAGGAGCCATTAAAATATTATTTCGATTATTACAATTCCAGAAGTTAACACTGGCTAAATTGACTGATTTGGGGTGGAGAGTAGTGGGGTGGGGGGATGGGGGGTCAGAGGAGGGAGAGGTAAAATGCATTGTGATCATTATAATTAGAACTTAAGCACTCTTGAACAAAAAGAATTTATGAAATACGTCAAGACATATTTCAATTATTGATAAGCTCAGAGAGATAATTCAGAGAGATGAAAATAAAATTTTAAATAAATAATCTAAAATATGTACATGAAGGTCAAAGAGTAAGGCTTGATCTGACTCCATCAGGACCCCTGCACAACACTGCAAAGAGCCCAGTAGGAACATGCCATTTGTGCTTAGAGAACAGCCTATAAATAGAGGCTAATCTTCCAGGCTTTAAATGTCAAATCACAGATTGTAATAAGACTCAGTCTTAACCTGATTACATCTTTTTCTCTTCCTTGAAAACTTAAACTCTAGACCACCCAGGTTTTCTCAACAGAGATAAAGGTTTATTCCTATGTTTTTACTTTTTAACTTTTTACTTATTGATGTTTTTTGGGGGGAGAACATCAATTTGTTATTCCACTTATTTATGCATTCATTGGTTGATTCCTGTATGTGCCCTGACCAGGGATCAAACCCACAGCCTTAGCATATCCGCATGACACTCTAACCAACTGAGCTGTCTGGCCAGGGCTCCATAGTTTTTCAATCTAAAGCCTTTGTACCTATTATCATTGTAAGTAGACCACAAATATGATTAAAACCAAATATTGTAAACAACCAATCATTTTTAGTCTTTGAGCTCAGTTTTCTTTTATGGTAGGCATCTGATTTTATATTTTATATCAGTAGTAATTACCTTCAACTAGGACAATTATTTCATGCTCCTCTGATGGAAAATATTGATATTTTGTGGTTGTTATGGACTAACTTGTGTGTCCTCCGCCCACATTCATATATTAAATCCCTAACCCCCAGTACATCAGAATGTAACTGTATTTGGAGATAGGACCTTTAAAAAGATGATTATGTTAAAGTTAGGTCTTCAGGGTGGACCCTAATTCTATCTGCCCAGTGAACTTATAAGATGAGAAAATTTGGCCGAACAAGGAGATACCAGGGATGCACACACAGAGAAGAAGGGCCATGTGAGGACATAGCAAAAGGCATCCATCTGCAAGACAAGGAGACAGGCCTCAGAAGAAAGCAACCTGCCAACACCTTGATCTTGGACTTCCAGCCTTCATAACTGGGAAGAAATAAATTTCTGTTGTTTCAGTCACCCAGTCTATGGTAATTTGCTATGGCAACCCTAGCAAACTAACACAGAGTAACTGCTTAAATAGTATGGTGTGCTACAAAGAACTCCATATTCTGTCACTAGACAAGGTTCAGAACATATAACATCTCCTGAAATGGTGACACCAAAGACCTGTCCTACCAAATGCAACTATGGTGTTCAAGACTAGCAAACTTCAAGGTGGGAGAAGTTATTTAATGTAACAGGGAATTTACACTGGAAAACTATTTTCTTCTTTGGGCTTCTTCTCCAGTGAATATGAAAACGTGCCTGCTCTGCAGTCAGACATATAAGCATATGAATTGCAGTTCTGCCATTTCCAGGCTGTCACCATCTCAAACAAAATACTTTAACCTCTTGAGGCCTCATTATCATCATCTCTAAACCTGGAACAATTACCAAGCATTGTTATAAAGATTGAAGAAAGTAATCTATCTGTCCAGGGATGCAAAGCTGGTACAATATTCACAAATCAATAAACATGATAGAGCACATAAGCAAAATGAAGGATAAAAATCACATGATCATATCAATAGATGCAGGAAAAGCATTTGACAAAATCCAGCACTCTTTTTTGATAAAAACTCTCAGTAAAGTGGGAATAGAGAGATCATACCTCAACATAATAAAGGCCAAATATGACAAACCTAGAGCCAACATTATACTCAATGGGCAAAAACTAAAAGTATTTCCCTTAAGATCAGGAACAAGACACTCTTATTCAGCATAGCACTGGAAGTCCTAGACACAGCAATCAGACAAGAAAAAATAAAAGGCATTCAATTTGGAAAGGAGGAGGTTAAACTCATTGTTTGCAGATGACATGATATTGTACATAGAAACATTGTACCAAAACCCTGGACATGTGGTTCAGTTCGTTGGAACATCGCCCCTTACACCAAAGGGTGGCAGGTTCGATTCCCAATCAAGTATTAAAAAGAAGAAAAAGACTCCACCCAAATACTGCTAGATTTAACAAAGTAGCAGGATACAAAATTAACATCCAGAAATTGATGGCATTTCTAAACACTAGTTATGAACTCTCAGAAAGAAAATTTTTTAAAAAGAATCCCATTTACCATTGCAACAAAAAAAATAAAATACCTAGGAATAAACTGAACCAAGGAGGGAAAAGACTTATATTCAGAAAACTATAGGACATTTAAAAAAAATAAATAGAGGAAGACACACAAAAATGGAAGAATATTCCATGTTCATGGATTAGAAAAATTAATATAATAAAAATGTTCAAATATAGCCAAAGTAATCTACAGATTCAATGCAATATCTATTAAAACACCAAACGCATATTTCACAGATTTAAAACAAATGTTTCAAAACTTTATATGGAACTAAATAAGAACGTGAATATCCGCAGTAATCTTGAAAAAGAAGAACAAAGTTGGAGGATCACAATACCAGATATAAAATTATACAAACTATACATATATCAAACTATACTACATGGACACTGTAATCAAAACAGCCTGGTACTGGCCCAAGAACAGACATATGGATCAATGGAACAGAACAGAGACCCCAGAAATCAACCCAAGCCATTACTCTCAATTAATATTCAACAAAGGAGGCAAGAGCATACAATGGAGTCAAGACAGTCTCTTCAATAAATGGTGTTGGGAAATTGGGCAGGTACACGCAAAGAAATAAAACTAGACCACTAAGAATGTGGTGTATTCTTATCTTGTGTATTCTTGTCTTATACACAAGAATAAACTCAAAATGAATAAAAGACTTAAATGTAAGTTGCGAAACTATAAAAAATCCTGGAAGAAAACTAGGCAGTAAAATCTCAGACATCTCATGTAGCAGAATTTTCAGATACGTCTCCTATGGCAAGAGAAACAAAGGAAAAAAACAAACAAGTGGGACTACATCAAACTAAAAAGCTTCTGCACAGAAAAAGAAACCATCAAAACAATGAAAAGGGAAGCCACAGAACGGAAAAACATATTAGCCAATGATACATCTGCTAAGCAATTAATTTCCAAAATATATAAAGACTATATACAACTCAACACCAGGAAGACAAACAATACAATTTTAAAAAATGGGCAAAGGACCTAAATAGACACTTCTTCAAACTGACTCTTGGACATACAGAAGACCAAGAGCCATATGAAAAAAATGTTCAAAGCACTAGCCACCAGAGAGATACAAATGAAAACAACAATGAAGGCTTAGCTACAACAAGACTGTGCACACAGCCTACAAAGTGGTGCACCAAGAATGTCCACCTCAGGTAATTGGGGAGGCTGAGCCACTGGGCCCTATAGGAACATCTATCAATGCAGGGAAGCAGCCAAAATGTGGAGACAAAGAAACAGGTCACAAATGACAGAAATGGAGGAAAGCAAACAGCTGGATATAGAGTTCAAAACCATTGGTGGACAGAAAAGAGGGTAAAGGGAAAGAATAAGAATTAAAATAAAAGGCAGGAATTGTCTGTTCTGAGTACATATGCTAACCTATCAAAGATCTGAAGGTAGGTTAAAATTTAGCCACAAAGAAGAAAATGAAAAAAGACCAAAGAGTTTTTAATTCAAACACCAAGAATTGAGCGCCTACTATGCATCAAGTGCTTTTATTCACCTCTCCTCATAGAATCTGCACAATAAATCTTAGAGGCATATTCCTATATACACAAGTAAGGTCAAGAAGGTTAGGTAACCTGTCCAAAGTTATAAGGCCAGAAATTTCAAATAACTTGTTCATGCTTCCATCTTATTCCTCAAAAATTGAGGGGGAATTAAAAAAAGAAACACGTAAAATTTTAAAAATCTGTAATAATAAAAGTATAAATGCTAATTAGACCAGATGTCCTTCCAGACTATCTATTGGATGGAGCTGGGACTTCAAGGGAAGCCCGGGTCCCAGGTGCCTGTTGGCGGCCGGAGGAAAGCCTGGATTCCATGTGCCAGGAAAGTGGTGCTAGCAGCCAGAGAAGGCCTACTTTTGCATGAATTTTGTGCATCAGGCCTCTATTAAATAAATTAAAAACTTGAGGGGAAAATTTAATAACATTCTTCTATCTTCTTCTTTTCCATAAATTCTTTATTCTCTTTCTATTCTTTATTTCCCTCTAATCTTAGGCCAATGAATTGTAACTTTTTAACCTTTTCACCTCCATCTTTAACCTTACAACTAACTTTCATGGTTGACAACAGCATTTTTCAACCTTTAATCCATGTTCCTCTCTGATAAACATGAAAACTTCACACAAACCCTTCTAGATATTCAGATACATACACCCCACCATCCAGATGGATCATTCTCTACACATCATTTTCTCAGCCAAATTTTTACTTTTCTTTTTTTAAAATATATTTAATTGGTTTGAAGGGAGAGGAATAGAGTTAGAAACATCAATGAGAGAGAAACATCGATCAGCTGCCTCATGCACATTGCCTACTGGGGATATGCCCCAAACCAAGGTACATGTCCTTGACCAGAATCGAACCTGGGACCCTTCAGTCCACAGGTCAACGCTCTATCCACTAAGTCAAACCGGTTAGGGCAAAATTTTACTTTTCATAGTTTACATTCCTAAAACAATTTTCCCAATATAATTATAACATTCCTTAGAAATTATTATGTAGCCCTTGAAAATCAGTAGTTTAGAGAATCACTAAGAATTCAAGCTTTGTCCTCAAGTGGCTTACCATATCAGGAGCTTATACACACATCTATATACATAAAAGACTAAGTGACCGTCTGACCATCCAACCAGCAAATACCTATGACACGCACGGACCATTAGGGGGCAGATGCTCAACGCAGAAGCTGCTGAACTTCGGTGACTTGGCAGTCACAGTTCTAAGGTGACACACCCCAGAACCAGAGAGGAGGGAACCCAATTCCTCCTAAGGCTGCTCAACTCCACCTTCAGCAGTGGGTTATGTTGTTGCTGGGGCACTGTTGGCCCTGAATCTGGTTTACTGCTGAGCTGCGGTTCTTCTAATTAATTTCCTTTCAATGTGCACAAATCCATGCCCCAGGCCACTAGTATAGAGATATTCAGCAATGCACAAGGCAACATGCAGTAGGTACTCAATAAAAAACTATTACCTGAAATGATAAGCAGCTAAGAAGGAGTTAGAGAAGAGCTGGGTCAGTTTCTTGACAAATAGCAATTACTACAAACAGCTATTCAGAAGGCATCCCACACACATTTAAATTTGAGTTTATGGTCATGAAAAAGCCATCCACTGTCAATAAAACTTAGAAAAGTAAATACATAATGTACAAAACTAAATGACCTTTAAAAAAAAACTAAATGACCTTTTAAACAATATGTAGGTTGTAATCAGGAAAACTTGAGATTTTTCAACTTGCAATCTAAGAGCCCATAGAATGTTCTTGGGACTGGAACACAAAAGAAACAACTACATCAGCTGCAAACATCCTAAAAAATAATGAGTAACAGGAAAGGCTGGATCTTGAATGGAATCTACAAAAAGGCGGGGTATTTGTCCAGAACTCAAGATATTCTAATATTGAACACTAACAAAGATGTTCTAATACTAAGCAGCCAGTACAATTTTTAAGGGAACTATTCCTACAGTCAGAAAAAAGTAATCCCCTATATTAATCCCTGCCTAACAGAAATGTCTTTGAAACAACTACTGCTGTTCTAGTGGAAGGATGGGAAGCTCTGGATGTCCACGTTCATCTCCTGTGCCTAAAGCAGTTATCACTGCGGGATCACAACTCTTTCCTGATGAGCCCAGCTTCTTCCAAACACAGACGCTCCAGGGAACTACAACCAACAAGTCAGAGTTGGCTCACAAAAGGAATCCCCATCCCAATTCCATATATGCCAAGCATATCTCTGACCTAATAACTTAGTCTTAGCAAACAGGATGGTTCCTTATGCCACCTTTACTGGTATCCAAGCCATGTGATGGATCTCCCACAACAATTCGAAAATTGTTCTTGATAGTTTGATTAACCAATAGTTCATTTCTGAATGTCTCTTCAACTCTAGATGGACAAAAATGAAAACTTAAGGTGCTGCCAAACTGAAAGCCAGATCCTGGACCAGCGATATCTCTGTAAAGTATAGTAGTTATTTGCCAGACTGACAGCAATTGCTCTTCTCTCCCCAGGACATAGCTTTAGCTGTACCTTGAATTATGGTACTGAAGCAAGAAACACACGACTCGGCACCTAGAAGCCAGTCTGCGATTTACCCTCACTCCATCCTTACTTGGGTATAAATTCCAACCGACACTGCTGTATGGAAGAACAGTTCAATTATTTCAGCATTCTGAGAAAGGGTGAACACCAGCTGAAGAGGATCCTGTGCTATAAGGAGAATATCCTGAAGAAGTCAAACAGTACTGAGGCAGCTAAGACATTCGCACCTTGGTGTGACCACAATCAGAGTGTGAAGTCAGTAAGAAAGCCCTGACCGGTGTGGCTTGGTTGATTGGAGTGTTTTCCCCTACACCAAAGGTGGTGGGTTTGATTCCTGATCAGGGCACATACCCAGATTGCTGGTTTGATCAGGTTCAGGGCTTGTGTGGGAGGCAACTGACAGCTTTTCTCTCTCACAGCTCTTTCTTTTCTCTTTCTCTCTCTCTCTCTCTCTCTCTCTCTCTCTCTCTCTCTCTCTCTCTCTCTCTCGCATATCCTCCGGTGAGGATTAAAAAAACAAACTGAGAAATATTTCCTATGTACCAATAACAGAATCTCCTCTTATCAGCAGATAGAAGAGATTTGCAGGAGATTTATAGGTGATGAAAGATTAACAAACCATCTCCAGGTATGAGACAAGCAGATTGGAGATGATAGATAGATGACAGACAGATGATTGATAGATTAGATATAGGAGCCACCCTGCAAGCTGGGTTTTGTCCTGAGACAGGAAATAAGGGTAGAAAAATGAGAACACACATTAGAAGTCAAGAGAAATGAGGATGCTAGACCCTAAACAATATTATTATTATTTTTAAATATATTTTATTAATTTTTTACAGAGAGGAAGGGAGAGGGATAGAGAGTTAGAAACATCAATGAGAGAGAAACATTGATCAGCTGCCTCCTGCACACTCCGTACTGGAGATGTGCCTGCAACCAAGGTACATGCCCTTGACCCTTGAGTCTGCAGGCCGTGGCTCTATCCACTGAGCCAAACCGGTTAGGTCTAAACAATATTATTATTCTTTGAAGAGCAGCAAACACTTACTTAGCACCTAATATGTCTCAGCACCCATCTGAGATGTTTGACATATTTTAACATACTTAAGCAAGGCTATGGAAATCAGCTTTATTGTTCCTCCTGTTTGATAGATGACAAAAAGTGGTATGAAGAAGCAGAGCTAGGAGTTTGGTGTCACATCTAAGTAAATCTGTACCCAAAGGCTGTGCTCCTAACCACTAGGCAAACACACCCTCTTCTTAGTTATGACCACTTCATTCAAACGACTGAACTGAGTCTCAATTTCCTTATCTGCATAAAAGGGGGATAAGTGTCCCCCTATCTTCCAAGGCTTTGGGGCGCAGATGCTGAGACTGTGAGCAGGAGAGCCCCTGTAATTTAATAAAGCCATGTATAAGATGAAGCTGCAGCCGGGCCCACCTGCACCACATACCTTTCTGTGCAGAATTTGGAAAGAGGAATATAGGGAGAGCAGAGGTCAAAGACACATGTTCAATGACATTTCAAGTGCCATCAATCAGATTAAATTTCCATGACTTCATTAAAATATAACCAGATCTTTTTCTACCACTCAGCAATTGGTTTCTTATCTTGAGCATAAATATGATGCCTTAGGATAGGAAAGGACCTCTGAAACCAGGGGCTGTAAAAACTTCGTAGAGGGAGGTGACAGCGGCACTGGGTGACGGATAGAAAGAAAGCGAATGATATAGAAGGCGGCCGCACTGTTCATCTGTCAGTAAAAATAATAATAACGGAGCACCGGGTGGGGTAGTTCCGCCTCCAAGAAGAGGAACAATAGAGTGGTCCAGGGGTCCCAGCCCCATCTCTCCAGCTCTGCAGAAGCTGTCTAGGCACTACTGAGGAGGATAAACGGAAACGCGCACACTTCGGACCACTGACCTTCCTCACTGGTCCCCCCTTCACTGGGCTCTGCCCTCGGTCTGCACCGCCACTCTCCCTGCAGCCCTCCGAGGTGCGGGGACACTCACCTCTAAAGTTTTCACCAGGATCTTCATGTACACCTCGGAGATGCCCAAAGACACTCCGAAGGCCGAAGGCAGGAGGATGAGGCCGAGCACCAGCGACAACCAGGTGAACAGGATCTTCCCCACCAGCTCTGCGCCCTCCATGGCTGTGCGCCCCCTTTAGGAAGGGGTCCGGGCGGAGGTCTGAGCGCGACGGCTGTCCCTGTCCCCAGGCGGTCGGGCGGCAGCTCCGGGAGCAGAGGCGCGGAGCCCGGCCCGGGAGAATCAGCGCCGCCACCTCCCGGCACTCACCTCTGCAGGGGGAAGAGAGGAAGGAAAAACTTTCAGAATGACGGCAATTTCCTTCCTTCCTTTCGGGGCTCCTCCTGTGGTGGCCGATTAACTCTTTCTCCGCTGGAGACCCAGAACAGCGCGGAAGCCGCCGCGGTGCACGCAGAGCCGGTGGCACCAGCCCGGAGAGGCGAGCTGGGGTGACCCCGCGGCGCCCGGGAACGCGCCCCACCCGGTGCCTGATTTCCTCTGGGTTGCAATCGCGACAACTCAGCGGGTGACTCACCGAGGCCCTTGGGGAGTAAGGATCCCTGCGAGCGTCCTGCACTGCACCACCCCGGCCTGCACCACTCCAGCCTCCGCAGGAACTGGCTCTGGGCAGAGGACTGCACTGCTGGCTGGCGGCGCTCCGCCGCCCGAAGCCCTATTTCTGCGCGCCGCCCTGGCCCCACCTCCTCCGCCACCCAACCCGGAGCACCCGAGCTGGACCTGGACCGGCTCCCAGGGCGTCGCAGCCTCCGGGGTGTCCTCGATCCGTCCCCTTGCCCCGCCTCCTCCGACACTCTCGGCGAGAATCCCCTAGAGGAGCAGAATTTCCACCTACAAAATGTTAGCATTCTCTCCACCACCCCCAAACGAACTACTACGTGCTCGGGATGCGTGAGAAGATCTCCTCTGTGTGGACGCACAACAACTTGCAAGGACTTTCCGGGAGAGCAAAATGCTCAGCGTTGCGAGCTGAGGTTTACCCGGCTCCCAGGTCCCCCACATCTTCCCTTCGGTCCCCTCCCGAGCTGAGCTTTCTAGGGCGGGTGCAAACTCTCTCCGGGAGTCTCCTGCGCCACTCAGCTGCTGTCTCCCTGGCACAGGAATTTTTCAGCTGAGGCTCGCTCTCCTCCGGAGTAAGAATTCAACCACAGATTCCCTTGCTGTTCACGCAACACTCGAGCGCACTGAGAGCTGCAGGAAAACGCCAGGCTGGCGCAAGCCTTCACCACGCTGACAGCGCCTCCCGGATTTACCCCCGCACTGCTTGCTGCCTTGCTGATGAGAACAAGGACTGCAAATGCCTATGGGTATTTACTTAACTGCCGTTCATGCTTCTTAGAGACACGATCTGATTTTAAGACTGAGCATGAGGATCCGGACGTTGGCAGTGCAGCAGATAAGAAAATCCGGGTTCCCAGGTTTCCAGACCATCACTGAATGGGACCAAAACCTCATACCAAGGTCTCTCCCGTGTTGTTTCAACCCGGAAAAACTAGGTGGGCCAGCAAACTGGATGGAAACTGTTGATAGCAAATACTGCGGAGAAAGTGGCCCATCCCCAGGGCGTGGAGGAAGTGGGGAGCAGAAGGGAGGAGGTCCAGGAGGAGGGAAGTCAAATTGCCAAGAATGTAAATGTTTGTCCTCTGCACCTCCTGCTAGTTAGGTATCATATACCTCCTTTCCCACTGAGAAGGGGAAAAATGATAACTTGGTCATTAAAAACAATTTATGAATGAAGACGATCAAGCGCTTGGTTTCTCAAAATTAAACGTGGGCTGCCAGTTTACAAAAACAAGGACAACACGAAATCTTTCAAAACAAAAGTGTCTCCCCCTCCTCCCGCCCCCAATACACACACACAGTATGGAACCAAAGGACCAGGACATAACTTAAGCATCCGAACCTTTTCAGAAGCCAAGTGTCTATTGTCCAGAAAGATCCAGAGTTGGTGCCCCTTACCACAAATGGCCAATTTCCAAGACCTGCCAGTTAAAACTTGCCCCACCAGCACTTCTGTATACCTGTTCCCTCTAACTCCTCAAAGTCCCTTAACCTAGTCCAGTGAGCAAGATGGATTGGAGGCACCATTAGATCTCCCATCTTCTCTGTTGGCACCTTCTCAATCAATAAATCTCTCCTTACTCCACAAACCCTTGGACATTTGAGTTTTGGCCTTTTGAAGCATTGGGCTTAAAAACTTTGGTTAGGTAACATACTGAAAAGAAAAAACCTCATTATCCTGGATTAGGGAGGGCCTTAAATCTAAGATGGTGTCTTTAAAGAGAAGGGAAGAAAAGACATAGGCAGAAGGCCATGTGAAGATTGAGGCAGTGAGTAGAGTTATGCAGCCCAAGCCCAGGAACCCTGGGGCCCTTGGAGGGAGCAGACACCTTGATTTTAATGGGGCGGGGGGGGGGGGGGGGGGGGGAGGCCTATAACCTAATAGATAGAGTACCTGGATTAATCTGAAAAGTAATAATAAAACTTTTCTTAAAGTTTTCTTTTCAAGGCCCGTGCGAAGCAATTGAGAAGGTGACTCAGCTGTGAATGCAGCAAGCAGAACTGAAAACCATGGCCAGACCTACCCACCAGGAGTCAAAACATTATCTCATTGCCTGATGACTCATTACAATACCCCCAGGCTGCACATAGCTGCCTTCCTTCCCATCCTCACCCTAGCCCCTTCCCCTATATAATCCTGTCCCCTGCACTTTACTAGAATTTGATGCTTGCAAGCGCCCTGTCTTCTTGGTTGGCTAGCCTTCTCAATAAACGCCTAATATGTTTCAACGCTGCCTTCATTGTTGGACACAGTGATAGGCAGCCCGAGCCCAACTGGGGGTTTCCCTGTAATACTTTCAGACTGGGCTTCAGAAGTGAGAGAATAAATTTGGGCTTCAGAAGTGAGAGAGTAAATTCCTGTGGTTTTAATTCACCACATTTGTGGTCATTTGTTAAGACACCCTAGGAAACCCATACAGTAAGTGAAGGGAGTTCTAACTGCAGGAAGGCAGGGAGGATCCCACCTAGGTTTACTGGGAAGAGCTTAAAGGACAGCAGAAGATGAGAGGGGTGAAATGAGTGAAGGAGAGCAGAGGGGCTTCCACCATTTCTTCTCTTCCTTCTCCCTCCCTCTTCACTGCAAAAGTGAGCTTATCTTGGCTGTCTTGTTTTTCAGGCAAGAAAACGATGGAGAGCTTTTGCACTTGTACCAGGCTGCCATCTGCTCTCTGCACATAGCTTTGTCATTCACCAAGCAGTTTAAAACACAATCACATTGGACCTAAAAAAGAATCCATTTTACTGATGAGAAAGCTGAAACGCTGAAGGCTGAATGAATTGCTCACATTTGTGTGTTTGTGCTGGAGTCAATCTAAGACTCCAAATCCACATTATTACCATTCCACCATTTTATGGATGGTATGAAATTAAAACTTCTTGACTAAAACCAAGTCATGATGCCCAGCTGGTGTAGCTCAGTGGATTGAGCGTCGTCCCATGGACCAGGAGGTCATGGTTCAATTC
Organism: Murina feae; assembly: GCA_004026665.1. NCBI lineage: Eukaryota > Metazoa > Chordata > Mammalia > Chiroptera > Vespertilionidae > Murina > Murina feae. The sequence goes on from PVJC01042364.1 coordinate 13,093, forward strand.
CAGATCAGGGCACATGCCCTGGTTGTGGGCTCCGTCTCCAGTAGGGGGCATTCAGGAGGCAGCCAAAGGAAGTGTCTCTCATTGATGTTTCTATCTCCCTCTCCCTCTTCCTTCCTCTCTAACTAAAAATCATTGAAAAATAAAAAAAATTTTTTAAATAAAAGCAAGTCATGGCAAGGAGTCTTCCTTGACAAAAGTCAATCTTTACTTTAACTGAGCCTGACTGTTGTCTATTTGGGGGTACTATAACAAACCTTTGAAATGTCAGAGTAATTTCCTTTTGCCAGACCCCTCTAGGCACAATCACTACTCCAGAGCAAGAGACCACTGAACCCCTCATTGTTATTGTTATCAGGTCAATTGTTAGTGGTTAACTATTCTATTCTCACCTTCATAAAAGAAGTGTATCTTTAATCCTTTTACTTTTTATCCAATCCCAGAAATGATTCCCACCACCACCCCTCCCCACTTTGCTTTCCTATGACAACAGTCCCTTTGAGAAGGACTGGGGCACAGATCAACAGAATAAATTTTCTGCAGTCCTAAAGAGGACCCAGTATCCGCTTCTTTCAAGTGGTTCTTAGTCTATAAACTGGCTCTCAAGTTTGGAAATTAACTGAGGGACCGTGACTATTTTTTGTGATTCAAGTTAGACTTTCTGTTGACCAAACCTAGACGTCTTCCACTTCTACACAATACAAGTGAGAATTTAGTAGACTGCCCACCTCGTTCTTTTGATCACCTAGACAAAACCCCAGGTTTTCCTCGAGTCAAGCTATTCTGATTACTACTTTGACTCCACTGCCTATTACAGCCATTTTGCTCACCTTGTCTTTGGCAATTAAGTGTAGCCACTTTTCTCTTGTCTTTCTTGAGGCCCATTATCCTCATTACAAGTAGGGATGATCTCAGTTCATTGGTAGCAGTTGCCACCATAAATTGACCTACAAAGAAGAACAGCCATAGAGATCTTCAGGGATTCTGGGGCTCAACTCACAAATTTATTTCTCACAGTTGAGGTAAAAGATATATGTCTTTGGACCTTCCCAGGATGAATGAGCAGGTCTTACATGATATGTATTCCACTGTAACATTTCAGTCTCCCTACACCTTTGTCTACTTTTCTCCATAGGACATCCAGGTAGTTCTGGCATTTCAACTTAATTTAGTGTAGATCACTGTTGGATCCATGTTTCAGACACTAAATCCAGAATTTCTTTTTTTATTATTATTATTACATAAAGTTTTACAAAGATTAGTACATATATCTCTTTTTCCCCCTGCCCGTCCCCCAGCCTCCCCTACCCCCCAGTGTTTTGTGTCCATTGGTTATGCTTAAATGCACGCACCAAAGTCCCTTGGCTGATCTGTTACCCCTCCCCCCCAATGTCCCTGTCCTTGTTGCTGTAATTTGACAGTCTGTTTGTTGCTGCTCTGCTTCTGTATCTATTTTTGTTCACCAGTTTATAATGGTTATTATTACCCATAGATGAGTGAGGACATGTGGTATTTTTCTTTCATTGACTGGCTTATTTCACTTAGCATTATGTTCTCCAGTTCCATCTATACGCCTGCAAATGCTAAGAACTCCTTCCTTTTTACAGCAGCATAGTATTCCATTGTGTAGATGTACCACAGCTTTCTAATCCATTCATCTGTTGATGAGCACTTAGGCTGTTTCCAAATTTTAGCTATGGTAAATTGTGCTGCTATGAACATAGGGATGCATATGTCCTTTCTGATTGGTGTTTCTGGTTTCTTAGGATATATTCCCAGAAGTGGGATCACAGGGTCAAAAGGGAGATCCATTTTTAATTTTTTGAGGAAACTCCATACTGTTCTCCACAGTGGCTGCACCAGTCTG
>PVJC01042365.1:0-14962 GCA_004026665.1 Murina feae
CGATGGAGTTGAAACTGCCTGCCTAGGCCAGCCGGGCCTCTGCTCAAGGCAACAATGTTTCAATTATAGAAGATAAATAAACCCCAGAAACCTGATTCCAGCCAGCCTCGCTGGGACGTTGGGTCAATGGGAGTTGTGGGCAGCCTGAAAACGGCCCTCAACCCCTCACCCAGGCTGCCCACGCACCACAGTAGGGACCTAAACCCTGAAGAGGCTGTGGGCAGCCTGAAAATGGCTCTCAGCCCCTCACCCAATCTGGCCAGGCACCCCAGTAGGGACCTGAACCCTGAAGGGACTGTGGGCAGCCTGAAAACGGCCCTCAGCCCCTCACGCAGGCTTGCCAGGCACACCAGCAGGTGGACATACCCCGAGGGGTCCCAGTCTGCGAGAGGGAACAGGCCAGGCTGAGGAATCCCTTCCAAGTGCACAAATTTTTGTGCACTGGGCCCCTAGTATATATATATTTGTATTATTTTTCATACTAACAACTGTAAACTTAATTTTGCCCCACCCTGTATAATTCTATTGCAATACCACATGTGTTACTGTAATTTATTTAAAATGTAATAAAAAGTAGAGAAATTGGTGAGAAAAATGAACTTGTGGGGCACGAGGAAGACGAAGAAGGCAGTTATGAGGCTACCGCCATGATATACATAGGTAATGATGGTAGCTGAATTAGAATAGTAGCAATGCAGACAGAAGTAGACAGATTTAGTTAGTAAGTAGAAAAAAATAGGACTTGGTGATTTTATTGAAAGAAGAAAAAGAGGAAACAGGGAATTTATGCAGGTTTCTGGCATGGTGCTATACTATTCATTGAGATAATGATTAGACGAGGAAGTGTGGTTTTACACAGATTGAGTTGCAGGTACCTGTGAGAAATTCAAGAGGAGAGAACCTGTAAGCAGTTGGAGATATGCGGCTGAAGCTCAGGAAAAATATCTTGGCTGGAAATACAAGCTGGAAGTCACTAGCTCTATTAGAACTCTCTTGGTTACAAGTGACAAATAGCTGGCCTAAACTGGATTTAAGATTTAAAGGGGGGGGGCGGTGCATGGGTTTATTGGCTCATTTAACTGTAAAGTCAGCCTGATAAAGCTGGCCTAAAACATGGCAGAACCCTGGAGCTCAAATGATGTCATCAGGACTTTCTCAGATTTCCTTTCCATTGGCCTCATTCTTCAGGCAGGTTCTCCCCATAAGGTGGCAAAAATAGTTACTAGCATCTCTAGGTTTACATCTTACCAATTTAGCAAGCACAATATAAAGAAGATGTCTTACCCATTTACTGGATTCAGTAAGAACGATGTTGTTGGAAACTTCGGTGAGAGCAATTTTAATACAGCAACATGGACAGAAGTGTTGAGAATCAAGTCAGATGAATAAGTTGAAAATAACAAATGTAGATGAAAGGGAGGGCGAGAACAGAGTAATAGCTAGAGACTTATTAACCATCTACTATTGCTAAAGTTCTGTGTCATATTATACCCAGGGATACAAAAAATACATAAGATAAGGTTGCTTATCTGGAGTTCCATCCTATATAGTACAATGCTAATATGCAAATCAACCAAACAGTGGAACAACCAGTGGAATGACCGGTCGCTATGACATGCACTGACCACCAGGGTGCAGATAGTCAACACAGGAGCTGCCCACTGGTGGTCAGTGTGCTCCCACAGCTGGAGCACCGCTCAACTAGAAGCCAGCTCACAGCCAGTGAGCCTAGTAGTGGTGGCAGGAGCCTCTCCCGCCTCAAAGGATCATGAGCCAAGCAGTAAGGAATGAGCAGGCAGGCTGTTAGGATCGACGGGTCCTGGATTGCATGATGAATGTCTGACATCCCTAAAGGGGCCCTGGATTGTGAGAGTGCAGACCGGGCTAAGGGACCTTCCTCACTGCCCGCCCCCCCCCACACACACACACACATGAATTTTGTGCATCGGGCCTCTGGTGGTCTTCATAAAAGAAAGAATCTTGTAAATTATTCCCAGAGGTGATAAGTACCTATATGGAGGTAGGATGAGATTGCCATGAAAGTATAGAGAAGGAAGCCACAGAATGGCTGATCAAATACATTAAATACATTTCCAAGAAGTGCATAATGGCTGACACATACCAGGCATACATATATGAATTAATGAGGTGACATTTGAATTGGATTTTGGAGAATGAATGAGACATTAGAAAAGTTAAAAGTGTGTTTCTGACAAAGGGAATAGTAAGTGCAAAGGCTAGCCAATCCCCTAGATTTGTTGGCACTCCTCTTGGCTTAAATCTAACATGTATGTGCCTGGCCAGGTGTACACCAAAAAGTTGTGGATTCAATTGCCAGTCAGACATACCTGGGTTGCAGGTTCAATCCCCAGTCAGGGTACATACAGGAGGCAACTGATCTCTCTCTCTCTCTCTCTCTCTCTCTCTCTCTCTCTCTCTCTCTCTCTCTCTCTCTCTCCTCACCTCTCTTTCTAAAAAGAAATCAAAGATAAGCATGTCCTTGGGTGAGGATCAAAAAAAGAAAGAGCTCAGTCAGTGTAGATCAATGGTTCAGCATCAGGCTATGAACCAGGAGGTCATGGTTCAATTCCTGGTCAGGGCACATGCCCGGATTGTGGGCTTGATCCCCAGTAGAGGACATGCAGAATTATTATATTTCATCCTTGATGTTTTTATTTCTCTCTCCCTCTCCCTTCCTCTCTGAAATCAATGTATTTTAAGAATAAAAGAAAGAAATCTATGTAACATAGAAGGTTTAGAGGAAGAACTGAGAAGTCCAGAATTATTGGGTGAAGAAAAGTTGACAAGAGCCCCAAACCACCTGAGGGGCTTCCAAATGCCCACTAAGGCATTTGAATAATGGCATTTTAATCCCAAATTATCTTTGCTTCTTCCCCACTTCACTACACTTGAAAAAATGGACTCCAAGTTGACTTAGAAGACATAGGTCCAATGCCATTTACATATATAAAAATATAGGGAGAGCTATTTATGAAATGGTAGTGTATGAAGGATTCTTTGCTCTGAGCTTATGAATATCAGCGGCATTTTACCATTGCATCCAGTATCTGGTCCCTAGTACTGTTGCACATTAGGTCAGTTGTTTAGTATCTAGCCTCACTGGGGTTATTTGTACCCCAGGCCTGGGGTCTATCCAATCTAGGCTGTTTGTCACATGATGAACTATAAAGAAGATGGCTTTGTGCAGATCTATTCTCCCTATAACAAAACAACTACCAGATAGTTGGTAGTATTTTTATAGATGAAATTCAGTGTGTTATCTTACCTTGTGCCAGAAGAATGAGAATATTTACTTGGTAATTTGCTATGTTTTGATCCTAATCTGTTTAGAAATATTATTTCTTAAAATGGAAATGGGAAAAGAATGTGTTTTTTATGATAGTTTCATGATATCTCCTGAGAGGATGTTCAGTTATTATAAATATAGCAATTTGATTCTCTCCTTGATTTTCTGATATATTTCATCTCTACATTGAAATTACCAAACTTTAAAATATTAATTGTATGCTTCCAAAAATGAAATTTTGTATTCCATGTCGCACATTTAAATCTCTATTTTTTTTTCAAAAGAAAAAGCAAACTTCTTACATGAGTCATAAAGTTTTTGGTTTGTGTAGTACATTATCTTTATAAGTCATCTCCAAAGCTCTTTAAAAACATAGGTTTACATTGTAACAAATTTAAAGGAGAAGGATATATTTGTGGTACAAATATTTTATCTCAGAGGTTATTTTCAAGTTTCAGTTCAGCAATTAGAATCTAATTTGTTTTTCCTACCCCTTAGCATAGCATGAAAAATCCAAGAGCTTTCAGGAACGAGGCCCACATTTAGTGTAGTTAAGTTTCCAGTACATGGAATATATATATGAAAAATTCAGTTGATATCAAGAAGCAACTTTTCTGACCCTTGGTTTCTCTCTCAGATGTCTTGGGATAATGAGCATAGAATTTAATGCCACATAGACCTGATTTCAAATTTTAAATCACATAGACCAAATTTCAAATCCTAGCTCTATCACTTTAACTTTGTGGCCTTGGCCAAGTCTTATAATCTCTCTCAGCATATGTTTTCTCATGGTATAAAAACCATAATGATGCTTCCTTTGATAAGCGATTATAAGGATTAGAGATAATGTAAAATGCCCAATTCCATACAGGCATATAACAGGTGCTCAATAGTTGCTAATTATTAGTATCAACTGTAAACTGAGAACAATACTAGTCTATCTAGTACTTCTCAGGATATAGTTGCAACAAACAAGAATGCTTCTTAAAATATATATATTTTTTTATTTCAGAGAGGAATGGAGAAGGAGAGACAGAAACATCAATGATGAGAGAGAATCATTGATAGGCTGCCTCCTGTATGCCCCCTACTAGGGATCAAACCCACAACCCGGTCTTGTGCCCTTGACCAGAATCAAACCCAGGACCTTTCAGTCTGCAGGCCGACACTCTATCCACTGAAGCAACCCGGCTAAGACAAGAATGCTTTTTTCTTAAATACCACAATCACATAGCCACGTTAATAGCTGAATAAAAGAGCTATCCTGCTTCCTTCACAGGATTTTAATGATCAGAAGAAATAATACACACTAAAGCACTTAGAAAAAATAGAAAGTGCTGTTAAAGATTAAGATAGAATATTTTAAATGTCTTAAGAGATCTTTTTTCTTCTCCCATCAATGATTTTAAAATTAAAGAATAAAAATTATATATCACAAACTGGTATTACTTCAATAGTTTAATTATTGTATCTTATTTTGTTCCATCTTTCAAAAACATACAGAATGTGAGTTTTGTAAACAAAATGTAATTTTTCTTGTTACAACCCAATTATTCTGAGGTCTTTTATTTAGCAACCTCAAATATCTAGAACCCCCAAAAGGAAGGAGGCTAGAAACCCTATGATCTGGGAGCAAAATCTCAATCCACTAAGGCCTCTCACTCTACTCCTACAAGAGAGGCTTGGTGCCAAACGCACTAAGCCTCTAGTCTTAGTGTTGTTTATAAAATAAATGTAACTTACTGGTGAAATGAGCTTAGTTGGAAGACAACTAATTAGAATGGGAGAAGGGGTCTACTAGCTGTGAGAACACCAATACCCTCAAAAGGCACAGTTAGCAGGGTAAAGTACAGCAAGAGTCTAAAAACAGAAGACTAGAAAAGTGAAATCATTTGAGACTGTTCATGTGGGGGTTCACACTTCCCTGCATGCCTTGGTAAACACAGAGCATCCCACTCTATAGCCCAGTAGGGGATTTTCATAAGGATGCTTAGTCCTAAGTAGACAACTATATCTGACATGACAAGACAGGGAAATCTCAAAATATTTTTGAAAGATTCCTGTCACATTTTAAGTTTGCTATTAGTTGTGTGACTTCAGAAAGCTCACTTCTGTGGAACCTCTTAAATGGTGCCCAGTCAGTTAGGTATTAACTGTGTATAAGGCTGTTAGAAATAAATCTCAGGCATAGTATTCAACTAAGCCTATTAGAGGCCATCTTAAAGATCATATAATAAATTATACATATTTCATATGGATTTTTTAAATCTTTGGTACTAAACATAAAATTACTCCAGACAGAATTTAATGATTTCTGATGCAAGATGTGTTCATTATCTTATAGGACCTTAATATTATTTATTAATATCAATTATTGGTCAAAACTGTACCTGTAAATGTTAAAGATTAGGCCGAATCTGATCTGGGTTGAAGTTCTGAGCTCCCCCACTTTGTGGTCCTCTGACTTGTAGCCAGTCAGCCTCCATGTCATTTCACAGAAGTGCTATAAAAGTCAAACAAAATGATATATGTGCAAATGCTATGTAAACTATGTAGTGAGGTAAAAATGTGAAGTGTTATTTCTCATAAAAGTTGAATACAGAAGCAGTGTGGTGTGGGAGAGCTTATTGATTTGGAGATTTCAAAGAAATCAGGAACTACAAGAAAATCAAAAGCATACTTATGCTTAATATGTCATGTAACATTGCCATTTGGGCAACAACCACAGCAGCAAAGTAAGTAGTCTTACTTTTTTCACCAGACCTTGCTGGTTACAGCCTCTTGGTTTTGCTAAACCAATCCCCCTCCTGGACTGCCTTCTTACTTCTCTACTTCTAATGCTTATTCATATTTTTAGGACCCAATTCTGAAGTGTTATGGTCTTAATGAACCTCCATTCAGATAGCTCATCTTCTTAGTTTATATTTTTCTGTGTGCATGCTTAAAAGACATATTTTCTAGATCTCTTTCACGTTCTCTCATCTTCTAACCTAGGTTACAAGCCACAAGAATCCAGGGATCCCTTCTACTTCATCATGGCAACTAGCATAAGATGACCTAATAGTCAAGTAGTTAATTAATGTTTGTAGATTAAAAGAAACATGTTATAGGCCCATCCAAAAGTCCCTGTTTTAAAAGAGAAATCTGTATTTGAAAGATCTTTAGTCATAGGCAGTAGACAATGCAGATGTCTATGAAGCTACAGGAGTTGTATAAAATGGCAAATATTTAGTAAGTCATTGAGAGATTGAAGGAAGGAGTTATTATAAATATTTGTTTGTGAGGGAACAGCCTGTGGGCCCTTTCCAGTTCTCTTCCTGTACCACAGTAATAATGCTATCTATTACCGGCTTCTTCAAAGGGCAGCTCTGCGCAACACACATAATTTTCCATTCTCACTTTTAGATACAAAGGATGAAATAAAAATTGCATTGTAATTTATCATTGCATATTTATTATCTCACTTTTAATTTCCCAAATTTTATTATTTGTTATAGTATAGTGTGGCAGATCTTGACCTTTTGTCAGCATAATTCACAGCTTGAATAGCATTCACATGGGGGACTTCCCCTCTGAGGTCCTTGGGATTTTCTGCATTTTTCTAGCAAGCTTACCCCCTCCTTTCATGCACAAGAAACATATAAGACTTCAAATGATAGTGCCACTATTACAGAAACACTATTAAATCTATTAAAAGTTTTATTTATGTAAATCTTTAGTGACTTTTAGTACTCTGTTAGCAATAAAGTATTTGCAACACACTTTAATAACTTAATTTTAAATCACTGGGGCAATAACTTAGACTTTGATTTTGCATTTAGGGACCTATGTTCAAGTTTCAGGTTTGCTACTTATTTGCTATGCAACTTTGAACGTGCTTACTTATCTTTCAGCCTCAATTCCTATAAAATAACAATAATGGTAATACCTACTTTACTGGGTTAGTGTGGAGATTAGATATAGTGTGATTTGAAAGCTCGTTTAAAATGTAAAGCCCTGATCAAATATGAGTTCTATATCCCCATATGTACCTGTGTAATTTTCCTTTTCCACATTGCCAAGCCCTTGGCTTAGGCCCTGAACTGCCTATTGCTTTGTCTCATTCCTAAGTTTATGTAAATCCCTCTTCCCTTCTTCCTTTAGGTTCATTCCCTTGTAGTTGATCCAGCTCACAGTTCCAGATTCATGTTTTTCCATTAGAACCAACTAAAATAAACCCTAACTCCTGGAAATTATTCTTACTTTCATGTAGTCATGAAACTTCCATGCAGTCAAGGACAGTTAAAAACTCCTTATTTTAGAATTTCCATCTTTCCCCCACTCCCAGAGAATGCTTTCATGCACATCCAAAGTCAGGCTCCTCTCTTGCCCTTCCAGCACCTCTTGTATATACCATATCCTAATGCAGAAAGAAAACTTAGGGAATGCAAAGGAAAGGGACTGACCACCAAGAACAAGAAGGGTGGAGGGTCTATGGAAGGCAGAACCCAAGTTCTCTAGATGTGTTGGCATTGTCAAATTTTATATGGCACTATGTCCTACCTGTACCCACTGCTATTGTTCCAAGCTTTAACTCTACTTGCTGCAGCCCAGTATAGCAAAGTAAGATTAAAAAACTAGGACCAACTGCCATTCATAATGTTTCTTGGGCTTCCACAGCATCCCTATCCCTACCAGTTGCTCTCCTTACTGGTTCTGACACATATTGCAACACTCTGGATGATCTCCATTGCCTTCTCCCTCATCCACTACATACTTGTTTCAGTTGCATTCGAATTGTGAATTCCTAAATCTCTAACCCTGAAAACCACATACATGTATACAATAATAGACTTAGATAAGAATTTACACTAGCAAAATCTAACAACTCAAATGCCCATCAACAGGTTAACATATGGATAAACTATAATATATTCATACAATGAAATATTAAACAGCAGTCATACCAATGAACTTCAGCAATGCTGAGTGGTATGAATGAATTTTACTAATATAATTTTAAGTTTATAAAAAGGAAGTCTCCTATGCCAAAGTTGTTAAAAAAAAAACCCACAAAAACAACAACAACAAAAAACCTGGGTATATATCCAAAGGAGGTGAAATCACTGTCTCAAAGAGATATCTGTACTCCCATGTTCATTACAGCATTATTTACAATAGCCAAGACATGGAAACAAACTAAGTATCCATCAATAAATGAATGGATAAAGAAAAAGGTGGTATACAGATAGGTACAATGGGAAATTATTCTGCCATAAAACAGAAGGGAAAATAGCAGCTAAATAGCCAGACATGTCCTGCATCTTCTCATGGAGCAGATAGAAGAAACAACAAAATCAATTAACATCCACCCAGAATTGGTGAATTAAACACAGCTGCTGAGACAATCTGTGGCCGGAAAGGACAGAGGATGCCTGGAGAATAGTAGAATCAGAGATTTGGACTGAAGAGAGAGACACCCGACTATCAGGGCGAGAGAGTCAAAAGGAACCTGCACTGCACAAAGTCCACTTCCCTTGGGGACACGTGTAACACTCCACTGTGGAGTGCTGGTAGCCACGGAATCTAGATCTAAGTTCACAGGTGCAAGAGGCTGTGCCCAGAAAGGCAGCCTGAAGAACTGCCCTAGCCAAAAGTATGGGGGTGGTGGGTGGAGGGGAAAAACACGCATCAGCATGACTGTTTTGGCTTTATATTTTCCTTGTTTTTACTCACTAAACCAAGTTCATAGGTCCTTTCAATTACAAACACTCACTGAGTCTGTGCAAGTGGAGGTGCAGTTTTGTGGAGGCTGGGGAGAAGCTGTGGAGGTGAGCAAAACAGGGAGAGATGACCAGGAATCTGGCACTGGGACATTCCGGTCCTCCAACCCTAAGCAGCAATTTTTCTCCTAAAGAGCCAGCACCCACAGGCAACCAGTGCAGATGCACCCAGTCTTGAGCTCTGCAGAAGAAATAAAGAATCTGAATAGCCTTTGGGAGCCCTAGAGGAACAGGTTGAGGAAAACTAATACAACAACACCCCCACCTAAACCCCGTGTCAAAAATAGATGCTTGTGTAAATACAACTGAAAGCAGGCAGGCAGACAAACCTGGCAGATTGGTCCCACCTGCCTGAAACCAAGGCTGTGGAGACAGAGAAGAGCAGTGGATCTCCAGAAACTTCAACAAGGTGCTAACTACCTAACAGGAAACTGAGATGTGGTAGACATAACAGAAGAGAGGGGTCTTAAACCTGCCCCCAAGGGACATTAAAACTAGGCCAAAGTGAACAACACTTCACTTTTTAAATTTATCTTTTATTTAAGAAAGAAAAAATATTTCTTTATTTTATAATAGAGGCCTGCTGCAAAATATTTGTGCACTGGGGAGGAATCCCTCAGCCTGGCCTGCGCCCTCTCATAGTCCAAGAACCCTTAGGGGATGTCCGACTGCCACTGCACTCCCCAGCCGTGAGCCTGGCTTCTGGCTCAGAGGTGGTCCCCTTGTGGGAGCGCACTGACCACCAGGAAACATCTCCTGTGTTGATCATCTGCCCCCTGATGGTCAGGGCACGTCATAGTGACCAGTCGTTCTGCTGTTTGGTTGATCTGCATATTAACCTTTTATTATATAGGATTATTTTTTAATTTTTTATGAACCTTTTATTTTTTGCATTATTTTTCTTCTGTTTTTTATTTTTTATCATTATTTTACTTTATCTTATATTTTCTTTTTTCCACACCCTTTTCTTCCTCACTTCTCCCTTTTTCATCCTGTTTCTCTTCTGTTCCTGCTTTAGTTTTTTGTTTCCTTTCTTTTTACCCCTGGTTAAAAATTGATCTTCTTTATCTGCTTTATTGACATATTATTATTATAGTAGTCTCTGTTGGCTTAGTCATATATCTAATTTCCAATCCCCTGCTCCAAGTCCATGCACCCTTCTCTTTTTTTCTTTCTTTCTTACCAATTTTTTATGCTTTTGTTTTTCCTCTCCTCTCTTGCTCTCTTCATCTCCTAATTGCTTAATTAGTTTCACTCACTAAACTCAAGCCTATCTCCTCAGATAGATTAAAGAAAAAAATTTTTGTCTTATTTTTTATTGATTGATTATTTTGGTTTTTACTTTTCTGCTTATCCACTCATTCTCTTTCTACCTCCTCTATACTGAACCATGGCCATTCCCCTATTCATTCAATTCCTTTACCTTACTTTCTGGAAATAAGCTCTGCCTCTACAGAGTCTTCCACCACCCCCCTTTTTACCTGGGTGTTACTTGTTTGCATTTTTTGGTTTACTTATTTGCTTTATGGAGTTTTCTCCTCATATATGTATATTGTCCCCTTCTTTTTTCTTCTTTTTCTTTTCTCTCTTACCCTTTTTCCTTTTCTCATTATCATTTTTGCTACCTTTTATCTCTACTAATTCCCTTTTCTCTAGTGGTCACTTTTATTGGACTTATTGGTGTCATGAATACGTGTATGTTTTATTCCCTCTATGTCGTCTCTTATTGACTTGCATTTTGTGCTTTTTGGTCAACTTGGTAGAGAGTGAGGCACATAACCAGAAACCCTGAGAGGAGACTACATCCATTAATGGGACAATAGCACTCAAGATCCAACTACACTAAGAGAACCCAAATATCCCAACTAAGAGGCATCCCTAGAATACCCAGCCCAGAAGACCTGAGAGATTGGGCCACTGGGTCCCACAAGACATCTATTATGTAAGTCAAACTCAAAAATAATCTGAGTGACATAGAAATTTGATCTAGTACAAAGAAACAACCACATAGGAAGAGCAAAAATGGGGAGACAGAGAAACAGACCTCATATGAAAGAAAAGGAGGAATCACCGGAAAAGGAAATAAATGAAATGAATGAAATGAAGGCAAATGATTTGTCAGAGAAACAATTGAGATTAATGGTCATAGGGACGCTGAAAATGATGGAAGAAAAATTCAACAACATCTGTAAGACTCAAGAGGAAATGAAGAAGAACCAGAAGGAAATGAAATATGGCATAGCTGCAATGAAAATGGAAAGTATAAACAGTAGAGTAGAAGAAAATGAGGACCACATCAGCAAGCTAGAAAACAAGGTAGGAAAAAACATCCAAGCAGAGCAGCAACTGGAAAAAAAAACACATAAAAAGCAGGAGGGGAGATTTGGGACAACACAAAATGAAATAACATCTGCATCATAGGGTTGCCAGAAGGATAGAAAATGGATCAAGGAATAGAAAACCTGTATGAAGAAGTAATGACAGAAAACGTCGCTGATATGGGGAAGAAAAAACTCACACAAGAAGGGAGAAACCAAGATGGCAGCATAGGTAAACACTGGAATTGCTGCCTCGCACAACCATTTCAAAACCACAATGAAAAGAAAAAACAGACACCACCCAGACCCACAGGAAGGCTGGCTGAGTGGAAATTCTACAACTAGAAAGAGACAGACTCAGAGGATGTGCGGAAGTAAAGTGCAAAGGTACGGAGGTGCGCACAAAGGGGGCTCGCAGAAAGGGCTGGCAGCATTTTATACCGGAGGGAGGCACAAGCTCCTGATGGCTCTGAACTCCAGTTCCAGGTGAGTTTCTGGGGACTCAGAATCATACGGGGAGGAGCTGGATGTCTGGCACCATCTGGCACCGGGAGGAACTCCAGAGCGGCTTGAGACCCGGTGCCTCTTAGGGCAGGGCTGAGAATCAGCCATAGCTGGTTGCTCCACCCTGTAGATTCCCCGAGACCCCGCCCCACCCAAGGTGCGTGCAGAGGCTTTTGCATATAAAAGGCTGAGAAAACTCAGGCAAAAGCTAAAATGGCATCTCCTCAGAGTTCCAAGAGACTGTGTACCCAATGGTCAGAGCGGGACCACCCAGTCTACAACTCTTCAGACCCATAAGGGACACACTCAGGGGGCAGACTCAGTGGGCACCAAAGTCCCACTGAAGCAAGTCTTGCCCCATAAGGGTGTCTCCAGCATAGACACAGCTGATTCTCACAGCCAAGTGGCCTGGAGATCAATTCCACTCAGTGAAACCAACAACAATCAAGGCTTAGCTACAAAAAGACTGTGCACAAAACCAACAAAGCAGTGCACCAAGAGTATCCACCTCGGGTAATTGAGGATACTGAGCCACTTGACCCTATAGGACACCTAGCACAGAAAGCCACTCTATCAACGTAGGGAAGCAACAAAATGCAAAGACAAAGAAACAGATGACAGAAATGACAGAAATGAAGGAAAGAAAATAACTGGATATAGAGTTCAAAAACACAGTTATAAGGCTTTTCAAGAATATTCTAGAGACTGCCAATAAATTTAGTGAGACCCTCAAGGATATGAAAAAGGACCAGCTAGAAATTAAGCATACACTGACTGAAATAAAGAATAATATACAGACATCCAACAGCAGACAAGAGGATCGCAAGAATCAAGTCAAAGGTATGAAATATGAAGAAGCAAAAAACACCCAGCCAGAAAAGCAAAAAGAAAAAATAATCCAAAAATATGAAGATAGTGTAAGGAGTCTCTGGGACAACTTCAAGCATACCAACATCAGAATTATAGGGGTGCCAGAAGAAGAGAGAGAGCAAGATATTGAAAACCTATTTGAAGAAATAATGACAGAAAACTTCCCCTACCTGGTGAAAGAAATGGACCTACAAGTCCAAGAAACACAGATAATCCCAAACAAAAGGAATCCAAAGGGGAGGACCACACCAAGACACAGCATAATTAAAATGCCAAGGGCAAAAGACAAAGAGAGACTCTTAAAAGCAGCAAGAGAAAAGCAGCCAGTTACCTACAAGGGGGCACCCATATGACTGTCAGCTGATTTCTCAACAGAATCTTTGCAGGCCAGAAGGGAGTGGCAAGAAATATTCAAAATGATGAATAGCAAGAACTTACAACCAAGATTACTTTACCCAGCAAGGCTATCATTCAGAATTGAAGGTCAGATAAAGAGCTTCGCAGACAAGAAAAAGCTAAAAGACTTCATCACCACCCAACCAGTATTATATGAAACGCTGAAAGATATCCTTTGAGAAGAAGAAGAAGAAGAAGAAGAAGAAGAAGAAGAAGAAGAAGAAGAAGAAGAAGAAGAGATAAAAATTATGAACAACAAATACATATCTATCAACAAGTGAACCTAAAAATCCAGTGAATAAAAAAATCTGATGAACAAAATAAACCGGTGAATAGAATAGAATCAGGGGCATAGAAAGGGAGTGAACTGACAATTCACAGGGGAAAAGGGGTGTTGGGGTTGTGGGAAGAGACTGGACAAAAATTGTACACCTATGGATGAGGACAGTGGAGGGGGGATAAGGGCAGAGGGTGAAGTGGGGACTGGGAGGAGGGGATCTATGGGGGGAAAAAAGAGGAACAGCTGTAATAATATGAACAGTAAAGATTTTTTAAAAAGGCACACAAGTCCAAGAAACAAAATGAGTCCCAAACAAGATGAACCCAAAAAGGACTGACACCACGATATATCATAATTATATTGAAAAACACCAACAACAAAGAATCTTTTTTTTTATTACATAAGGTTTTACAAAGATTGGTACATATATCTCTTTTTTCCCCTGTCCTTCCGCCCACCTACCCTACCCCCCAGTGTTTTGTGTCCATTATTATGCTTAAATGCATGCACCAAAGCCCCTTGAAACAGGACAAAAGGGGAAAGTGGTGAAGACAGTGTTGGCATGAAGGAAAAATTGAGATAGAGCAAAATAATGCTAAAGTGAAATCAAAATAGAATGTATAACACTAATCCCAAAATTAAAGAAAAAGCATAAA
The DNA here is from genome assembly GCA_004026665.1 of Murina feae. Classification (NCBI taxonomy): domain Eukaryota; kingdom Metazoa; phylum Chordata; class Mammalia; order Chiroptera; family Vespertilionidae; genus Murina; species Murina feae. The sequence continues at coordinate 14,094 of PVJC01042365.1, forward strand.
ATATGACTTTTTTAAAAGGGTAAAATAATAGTATTAAAACTAATAGTTAAAAAATCTAATAAATAGGGAACTCATACAACTTAACAAAAGGAAAATAAACAATCCAATCAAAATATGGGCAAATGACCTAAGTAGACAATTTTCAAAGGGGGACATCCAGAAAGCCAAGAGATATATGAAAACATGCTCAAAGTCACTAATCATCCGAGAGATGCAAATCAAAACAACAATGAGGTACCATCTCACACCTGTAAGAATGTCTATCATCAACAAATAAATAAACGACAAGTGCTGGAGAGGATGCGGAGAAAAAAGCAACACTCGTGCACTACTGGTGGAAATGCACACTGGTGCAGCCACTATGGAAGACAGCATGGCATTTCCTCAAAAACTTAAAAATGGAACTGCCATTTCTAGGAATATATCTCAAGAAACCAGAAACACCAATCAGAAAGGATATATGCATCCCTATGTTCATAGGAGCACAATTCACCATAGCTAAGATTTGGAAACAGCCTAAGTGCCCATCAACAGATGAATGGATTAGAAAACTGTGGTACATCTACACAATGGAATACTACGCTGCTGTAGAAAAGAAGGAATTCTTACCATTTGCAACAGCATGGATGAAACTGGAAAGCATTATGCTAAGTAAAATAAGCCAATCAATGAAAGAAAAATACCACATGACATCACTCATTTATGGACAATAAAGACCATTATAAAACAATAAACAAAATAGATACAGAAGCAAAGCAGCATCAAACACATTGTCAAACTATAGCAGGAAGGCCAAGGAGGATTGGGGCAGTGGAGGGGGGGGCAAGAGATCAACCAAAGGGCTTTTATGCATTTATATAAGCATAACC
>PVJC01042366.1:0-14961 GCA_004026665.1 Murina feae
TGCCTCCCGCATGCACTCTGACCAGGACTGGGGATCAAACCTGCAACCCAGGTACATGCCTTTGACCAGGAATCGAACCTGCAACCCTTTGGTTCATGGGCCAACGCTAGCAATGCCTCTAACCACTTAGCAACACTGGTCAGGGCAGAACTTTGTAATCTTAAGCAACCATGTAACCCACCGCATAAGTCAGGTGTTTGGTTGCTCAGAGAAAGAAGTGGACAAGGCTCCTGGGAGACACCTGGACATATCTGCCCTGCCTTTTAATGTTTCCTTCCTCCAACTGACCATTCCCGACCTTGGGTTCATGTTTTACGAAAGATTGTGCATCACACAAATTGCATCAAGTAGACCATAATTCAAGAACTAGCTGAAAATCATGGGCTGGTAGGTACCTTTCATTAGATTTTTCTGTTAAGTTGTGGTGGGATTCCATATTCCTGACTGAGGTTCTCTCTCACCCTAGCCCACTGTGCACATGCAGCCAGAGATGTCTTGCCCAGGGGAAGTTGATCATGTCACTCCCTGCTCATGGATCCCTGCTCTTTAGAACACAACTCAAAGCCCCTCTTGTGGAACTGAGCTGTGAGGCAGAGGAGTGGCAGCCACGAGCCCAGTTGGTCAAGGTCAGAGCTCACAAAAGGAGAAAGTCTCTTTAGCAGAGCATTCAGTCATTGGAGCTGACTGCTTTCCAGGCTCTGAGCTGAGTTGGGGGTGTTCAGCTATGGAGATACAGAGCAGAATGCACTAGTGGGGCTGGTCCTGGAAGCAAGGGGTGCTGGTCCAACCTCCTACCCCCCAGCCATACTTCCCACCTCTGTCCTGTATGCGACTAACACTTCGGCTTCCTCCTGACCCCAAGCCTCCTCTCTATTTCCTGTGGTCAAACCCAAGCTTCAGGGCCCCTTTCTGAAGGGGCAAGGGAAAGGCCGGGCTTCTGTGTTATAGTGGGAAACCCAGCCGCACAGGTTGGTGACCGCTCAGTCACTTGGGGACCCACACCTGCCACTTCCCTGACTCCCCAGATAGGCTGGGTCATAGGATTGTGATATCTTATTTGGACTTTTTGGTCATAGTTAACACAGGACAGAGGACCAAAATTTCTCCAGGGTCCTTCTGAAAATATTAGGTAATGTGAGTGTAGGAAGGGAGAAATTTTGCTTTTCTGCCCTGCAGTGTGGCTCACAGCCTTTCCCCACATTTATTGCTGTTAGTAATTACCGTGATAATTCCCTTTTCTTTTCTCCCATTCAGCTGTGATTAAGTCCAAGTACTACATCACTATGTGCTTCTTAAACTGGAGGCTGCACAGGCCCAAAGAAGGTTGCCAAACAGAGCATCCAATACAATTTTCTGAAGCATCTAGATTATTGCAAGATTTGGAAAAGCCAAGCACTTCAGTAAGAACTATCCCCTCTCCCACAAGCATGGAAGAAAAAAAGGGCATGGGAGGTAAGAAAGGCCCCAGGAAAAGTGATCCAGTTTCTGAAGTTTCACCCAGGTTGGGGCCGAGTGACAGACTTGCCGTGAAGTGGCCTCTCCCCTTATTGTCCATAGGCTCTGAGTCAATCCTCCAAACTCACCAGGTATTTGGATATAATGCTTCTGAAGGCCATGAAGATGCCAGATACCCTCTTTGATTTTAATCCCATTCAGAGAACACTGTGGCAGTTTGCATACCTCCGTCATCCCCTGGATCAAGTCCTCTTGCCCGGGGTCTGTGCACACGCACTGTGCACTCCTTGTACCTCTCCAACCCTGGCTGGGTCCAGGCTCTGGGCAATCTCTTGCACCTCATGGCTGGGACCAGCATCCCCAGAGTTCAGCATCTTGAAGTTCGGCATTTAGAACAAAGGGAGACCAACTTGTCCTCCCAGAGTCTTTGTGGTCCTGCCTTGGTTCTACCCTGTGTTTTTTTTTCCATGCTGCTTCTTGTTGGATGGCTTAAAGCAGAACTTTTTAAACATAAAGTTTAAGAACCTCCCAGTAACACCCCTTCCTTGCTCCCTATCTGCCTAAACCTGGCTGTGACCAGGGTGAAAAGCTAAAGTCACACCATTAGGATACCCAGGGTAGAAGATTTCCTTGTAGGAAATAACCTGGGGGCACTTGGTTCCCTCTGGGGAGCCCTAGATCCACGCAGGGGAGCTGGCCTAGGGGTAGCTGTCCTAAACTCTTAACTGGTTGGAGGAGTGGCAGCCTTCTGCTCTGACTCCTGGTGCTCAGGTTGATAATCTGTCGTGCAGATTCAAGTGTGACTAGCTGACTTACTACAGCTTCTTTTTATTGAGGGGGAAATGTGGCAGAGAACTCTGGCTGAACCGCTATGGTTGGATAAAAACTATGAATGCTGAGGTGAGGGAAAAAGAAGGGCCTTGCCATGATGGTACAGAGCTTCATTTTGGGTTTCTTGGTACTTAGGACTAGGTACGTGGCCACCATGCTGTCATAACTCTTGTTTCTTAATGAATTGTGCATCTGGTTCCATTCAAATCCCATGTTCATGACTTATGCTACATGGGGCTCCATGTTGTCACAGAGCTGCTCACTAGATGGCTTGAGTTCTTCCTCTCAGCCCATGTTTAGCCATGGGTCCCTTAACGTTTTTTTTTTCTGCTGTTGGATGTCAAGAGTCATCAGTGTTTTCAACAGCTTGTCTCATTTGAAAGATATAAACCTTAGGATGTCATATTGCTAGCACAGTGTCCACTACCTAAGCACCCGGAGATCCTCCCTGCAAAAAACAAATTCCCAGTGAACATCTTACCGAGAACCACTTGCAAGCACCACACATCTACTCCTGGGCGGTCATAGTTTTGGGCCCGGGAAGAGTTAGAGGGTGCAATCAGAGGGACTGCCACAGCGCTCACTCAGCTTTTATCTGATAACCTCATTGCTGAGGCCAACATCTGTCGTTTGTACATTCACGGCCTCATGACAGAACACATTCACTGGCTCCAGGTCCCTGTGGACAGAGCCCTTCTGCTGGCGGCCCAGCACAGTGAATACCAGCTGCTGGAATTTGCCTCAGGCCTCACTCCAGGTAATGCATCAGTGGTCCTGTCAATTATATGTCCCCTCCATTCACATGCTCCATAATGAGGAACACTGTTTTCTTGGTGGCAATCACCTTGAGTTACTTTATAATATCAGGGTGAGTCATAGGTAGGCATATATATTTTCTATGCATCTTATGTGTATCAGCTACAATTTTAAAATGGAAAGGATGCACATGTGTTCAACAAATCAATTCTTTTTGAAGGGAGACAGAGCCCTCACTTCGTTCCTACAATGTCCAGCCTTGTTGCAGGCACACGAACCAGGACCTTCCCTGGCAGTGCCCATCGTCCCCCAGGCTATGGGCAGTAGCAAATGAGACAAGAGGCAAGTAACTGCCTAACAATCTATGTCCCATTTTTATGTCTGGATGGGAGTGATAATTTCCAAGATTTTTATTTGATGGTGAGGAAAAAAACCATTGGGTAAAGTTGAAATAGAGACCTCAGCTGACTCTTTGGGGTCTACTGCCTCTGAGCTGACACTAATTCCAGGAGTCCTACAAGACCACTGTGGCCAGCTGGTAAGAGTAGGGGCTTATGGAGATGAGATGACCAATAGGATTTTAGTTCAGATCCTTCTCACAATGGGTCCAGTGGATCTCCAAAGCCATCATGTTATTATTCTTTTCTGGAACTCACTCACATATTATTGTTTTCTGGAACTCTGTTATGTGCCATGAGTACTTTTATTGTGGGAGAGTCCAAGTGGAAGCTATTTTGTTTATCTGGATTGCAGGTCCAGGTGGGACTAATGGGCCCACTACAGCTTCCTTCTATTGAGGGTCAGAGACTTTTAAGCTGACCCTCCCTGGTTGGGGAAGGACTATAGCTATTGGGTTGAGGTGAGGAAGGGCATTACCGTGATGGTACAGACCTCCCCCTCGGGTTTCTTGGTACTTTGGATGAAGCATATGGCCATCATGTTGTCAAATACTCTTGCCTCTTCATGAGTTGTGGATCTGGTTCCACTTAAATCCCAGGTTCATCATGACCTCTGTCCAGCACAGGGGTCCATGTTATCACACCCAGTCACCACAGGGTCTCAGTTTCTCTTCTTGACTCATGTTTATCCATGGGTCCCTCATGATTTCTTTGAAGTTTCTCTGTTCCCAGTGAACATCTTAATCGAGAACACTTGCAAGCACCACACATCTACTCCTGGGCGGTCATAGTTTTGGACTCGGGAAGAGTGAGGAGATGCAATCAGAGGAGCTGCCACAGCGCTCGCTCAGCTTTTATCTGATAACCTCATTGCTGAGGCCAACATCTGTCGTGTGTACATTCACGGCCTCATGACAGAACACATTCACTGGCTCCAGGTCCCTGTGGACAGAGCCCTTCTGCTGGCGGCCCAGCACAGTGAATACCAGCTGCTGGAATTTGCCTCAGGCCTCACTCCAGGTAATGCATCAGTGGTCCTGTCAATTATATGTCCCCTCCATTCACATGCTCTATAATGAGGAACACTGTTTTCTTGGTGGCAATCACCTTGAGTTACTTTATAATATCAGGGTGAGTCATAGGTAGGCATATATATTTTCTATGCATCTTATGTGTATCAGCCACACTTTTAAAATGGAAGGAGTGCACATTTGTTGAACAAAGTAATGTTTACTGTTTTAAATAGAGAGACAGACCCCTCATTTTTTCCCCTCCAACCTCTAGCCTTGTTATTACAGGCAGATGAACCAGAGCCTCCCCTGGTAGTTCGTAACAGCCCCCATGCTATGGAGAATAGCCAATGAGAAAAGAGGCAGGTTACCGCTCAACAGCCTGTGACCCATTTTTGTTTATGTCCAGATGGGAGTGATGATTTCCAAGGTCCTTATTTAAGAGTAAGGGGAGAACCACTGGGTAAAATGAGAAGTTATCCATTCATAAGGGAATCTCTGCTAACGTTTTGGGGATTGCTGGCTCTGAACTGACACTAATTCCAGGAAACCCAAAAGGTCACTATGGCCAGCCAGTAAGAGCGGGCCCTTGTGGAGGTCAGATGACCCATGGAGTTTTAATTCAGATCTTGTTCATAGCGGGTTCAGTGGGTCTCCGAACCCATCCTGTTATTATTCTTTTCTGGGAGGCACAATCTGAATAGATAAACTAAGTGGCAGAATCCCCACATAGGGTCTGTTATAGTGAGAAAGTTCAAGTGGAAGCTACTGTGCTGATTTGTCTTGCAGAACCAGGTGGTAATAGCAGACCCACTACAGTTTTCTTTTATTAATGGGCGGAGACCTCTAGCCCAACCACACTAACTGAGGAAGGACTATAGCTGTTGGGTTGAGGGGCAGGGAGGGGCATTACCATAATGGCACAAACCTCTGCCTTTGGTTTCTTGGTACTTAGGATCATGTACATGACCATAATGTTGTTATAACTTTTGCCTTTTAGTAACTCTGATTTTATTCACACCCCATGCTCATCATGATCTCTGCCATGTGGGGAGTCCATGTTGTCCCAAAGCCACTCACTATAAGTCTTCAGCTCTTCCTCTTGTCCAATGTATAGCCTATGTCCATAATTTCTTAAAGTTTCTCTGCTGTTGGGAGTCAATGGTCATCAATATTTTTAACAGCTACTCTCATAGGAAAGGTATAAACATTGGATATCACATTGTTAGCACAATGTTCACTGCAGAAGCTCCCAAAGGTCCTCTCCCATAAAAGACAGGTCTCCAGGGAACGGCTTAGATAAAGCCACTTCCAAGCTCCACACGTCTACTTCAGGGCATTGTTTTGACCCGAGGAAGAATTCCGGAACAGACTAAGAGAGGCTGTCACAGAAAGTGTGACGTATAGCTGGAAAGTGTGGCATATAGCTGGTAAACTCATTGCTGAGGCCAAAGTCTGCCATGTTTATATTCACTGCCTAATGACAGGGCACATTCGCTGGCTTCAGGTCCCTGTGGACACAGCCCTTCTCCTGGCGGCCCAGCACAGTGGATACCAGCTGCTGGAATTTGCCTTAGGCCTCACTGCAGGCAATGCAGTGGTCCTATAAATTATCGGCATGTCCTCTCCGTGCACATGCTCCATAATGAGGGACAATGTGTTTTCAGTGGCAATCCCTTGAATAATTTTATAATATCAAGGTGATTCTTAGGCATATGTATTTTGTATGCATCTTTTATGTGTATCAGCCAGAATTTTAAAATGGAAAGGATGCACATTTTTCCAACAAAGCAATGAATTATTAGTTTTAACTGGGAGACAGAGTCTCCCCTTGCTCCTCCAACCTCTAGTACAGTTATTGTAGGCAGGTATACCTGGGCCACCCTGGCAGGGTTGAACCTCCCACATGCTATTGAAAGTAGCAATTAAAACAAGAGGCAAGTAACTGCCCAGCAACCTATTTTTGGTTTTGCGTTTATAGGAGTTATAGTTTCCAAGGGCCTTATGTTAATAGGTGCTGAGAGGTACTAGTCCCCACCTGCTACTTATGGAATTGGAATTCTTGGGATATTCCAAGAAAAAGAATTTTCCCAAGACTTGCACAAGAGAATGAATGATTATTATTTCTGTAGAATTACATCCCTCAGTTTCCAATGTCCCATTTCCTTGAGTCCAGTCATAGAAGAAGAGTGTCTGGGGCTTCAGCAGACTTAAAATCAGCCAGAGCCCATTCCATGTCTGTACCCCAGAATTAGAGTAGATTGGTTTGTGTTTACTACTGCAGGTCATCAGTCCATTGAGGTCTCTGTGGTCATGGACCATATGGGCGACTGCAAGAGAGCCAAGAGCCAATCACAACAAGAGTCAAGAGAGAGAACTCCTTTGTTTAGGGGATTATGTATTCCCAAATTTTCACAGAACTATAATGGCTCATCCTGTTCTAGCCAATCCATGGTTCCCCAGGTTTGATTGACCAGCACCTTCCCTCATCACCACAACTCACTGCATCTATCTCCCCTTTGTTGGACCCCTTCTAGGTATGTTTTGCTGAGAATGAGCCAGTGGTTCCCCATAGAATGTGAAATTGTAGCTTCTTGGTTAAGCTGTTAAATGCACGCTGACAATGTCTGGCCTTCCCTTTGCTCCTTTCCTTTTATTAATAAATAGCTAATTACAATGGCATCACTAATGGAGGATGATGGGAAACAACACTGGGTGAAGTGAGAAGTTATCTATGCATATAAGTCAAGTGCATCTTTGGCCTCAGCTGATTCCATGGAGACTACGGGCTCTGAACAGACACTAATGTCAAGAGACCCAAAACATAGGGGCTGAGGGAGGTCAGTCATCAATAGAGTTTGATCTCAGGTCCCTCTCAAAGTGGGTCCAGTAGGTCTCCAAATTATCCTGTGCTTTTCCTTATCTGGAATGCACAATTGGAATAGATACATTAGGCAACGAACAGAATCCAGGTGGGAACAGCAAATTCAGTACAGCTTGTGTTTATTGGGGTGGGGAGACCTCTAGCTGAATCTCCTTGGTTGGGGAAGCACTATAGCTCTTGGGTTGAGGGAAAGGGAAGGACCTTACCACGATGGTGTGGAATTCCACATTGGGTTTTTTGGTACTTAGGATAAAGTACGTGGCTATCACACTGTCATAACTCTTACCTCTTAGTGACTTGTGGCTTTGAGTTCATTCAAACCCATGTTCATCATGACCTCTGTCACATGGGTGTCCACTTGTCACAGAGATGCTCACTATAGGGCTTCAGCTTTCCTCTTGGTCCATGTTTAGCCATGGGGCCCCTCGTTATTTCTTTAAAGTTTTTCTGCTGTTGGAGGTCTAGGGTCATCATTTTTTCGTCAGCGCATTCTTTTTTTTTAAAGATAGGGAAAATAAAATGTTATATTGTTAGCTCACTGTCCATTGCCGAAGCTCCCAGAAGTTCTCTCCCATAAAAGGCAGGTTCCCAGCAAATAACTTATATAGAACCACTTCTAAGCTCCACACATGTCCTTCAGGAGACAGATGCCTCACTCTGCTTCTTCATCCTCCAGAGGAACCAGGGCCTCCCCTGTCAATGCCCTTCGCCCCCAGCCCCCCCCCCCACCCATGCTATCTATAGAGCCAAATGAGACAAGAGACAGTTAACTGCTCGGCGGCACCTATGTCTCATTTTTGTTTTTGTCTGGATGGGCGTGATAGTCTCCAAGGTCCTTATTTGAGATTAGAGAAGAAACTTTGGGTAAAGTGAGAAGTTACCCATTCATATGAGGCAGATGCAGGAAAGGCCTTAGCTGATTCTATGGAGTCTACGATCTTAAACTGACATTAATTCCAGGAGACCAAACATATCACTGTGGCTGAGTAGATGCATATGGAGGCCAGATGATCACTAGAGTTTTAGCTCCGATTCCTCTCACAATGGGTCCAGTTGATCTCCAAACCAATCCTGCTGTTTTCCTTATCTAAAATGCGCAATTGGGAAAGATATACTCAACCCACACAGGTTCCTTAATCTGTGCAGTGAGTGCTGTTTTGGTGGGAAAGTCCAAGTAGAAGCTGTTTTTCTGATCTGTCTTGCACATCCAGGTGGGAATAGCAGATCCACTGGAGCTTCTTTTTATTGAGGGACAACGATTTCTGGCTGAACCTGGTGGGTTGAGGGGAAAGGCAGTGCCTACCATGATGGTACAGACCTCCACCTTGCATTTCTTGGTTCTCAGGATGAGGTACACTGTCGTCACAATGTCATACTTTTTGCCTTTTAATGAGTTATGAATTTGGTTACACTCAAACCCTATGAACTGCCTAAAAGTAGAGGGGATTTAGAGTTCAGTGCTATCTGCCATTATTTGAGAAATGCAGGGGTGGTGGATCCCCATCCAATCTTCATTTATCTTGCTTATTTGGTTTGTGAAGAAGACAAGATGTGTCTTGGAGAATGAAAATAGCTTATTGTAAATTTAACTGGAGGGTTATTCCAAGTGCAGTTGTTCTAACAGCTTAGTTGCATTGCTTGAGCAAATTAATATTGTTCCTGATACCTGGTGTTAAGCTATCAATCTGGCAAGTGCCTTTTTCTGCATTTCTGTCAATAAAACCAATCAGAAGCAGCTACTTTCAGCTGTCAAGGCCAATAATAGACCTTCTCTGCTTTATTTCAGGGGTATTACAGCCTATGTTATTATTTAGTTCACAGGAATTGTGGTCACCTTTTCCTTCCACAGATATCACACTGCTGCATTACACTGATGACTTTATGCAGATTGGACATAATGAGTAAGAAATAGCAACCATTCTCAATTTATTGGTAACACATTTGTGTGTCAGAGGGGGGAAAATAAATTTTACAATTAGGGACATTCTTTCTCAGCGAAATTTCTAGGGGTGAATTGCTGTAGGGCATATCAAGAAGTTAAAGATAAGATTATTTAATGTATATGGGCTCTCCTACAACCAAAATGAGGCACAATGACTAGTGAGCCTCTTTGGGTTTTGGAGACAACATATTTCTCATTTATGTGTTACTCAGGTCCACTTATTCCTAGCTAGAAATAAAAAATTTGAGTATTGTATATATTTCCTGTTTAAAGCCATGCTCAAAGATAAGGCCTCCAAGAGTAAATATATAACAAAAAGAGAAAATACTGGGTGAGACAAAAGTAGGTTTACAGTTGTGAGTACCTGAAACACTGTTTATTCTTGTATTATTATTTGTTAATTATTGTATTATTTTCCATACAAACAATATGGATTTGCCAACCTGGAAATAATTGATGCTCTTTAATCTTATGTTGACCACTATTGTCATAATTCTCATCTTTCCACTAAATAAAGATAATTGTAACCAATTAATAAAAAGCCAGGGGATAAATTAATTTACTGACTTAAGACATCAATTGAGTGAGTCCTAGAACTTTTGAATCAAATATTTTCGTAACGCTTTTCAAAATTTTACAACCATATCTACTTCTATTAAATAAATGGAATCATGGAATGATATATAGTCATGGTCCTCCATTTATTCCCATTACATAAGTCCCTAAAGTGGAAAAAAGACAGAGCTTTGAATATAAGAATAATTGAATGATGATAATGTCTTGGCTTCATAATGTGTTAAATACAACCTTACATATTAAACCTAAATTGTAAAGTTCAATTTTTTTTAATTGTGAGATTTAGCATGATAATCTGTGCAAATCACAAGGTACATGTGAGACAGAAAGAAAATATCTGATAATTTGTTTTTAATGTCAAGTGCTAGACAAATGTAATGTTTTCATTAGCATCATTTTCTTCTCCATCCTTCGGTGTATTGTTTCAAAGGTGCAACATGGTAGAACTCCAGTTATAAAGGTGTAAAATTAGAGGTAGATCCTGGTTTCACATTATACATGAAGCTAAACTTCAGATTCAAATCTAAATGTAAAAATAAAAGTAGCAAGACTTTGAGAAAAGCTGCAACATTAAGCATTTTATTTCAAAGAACACTATAAAACATAATACATGATAAACAAACTGGGAAAGCATATGGTCAATACAGAGAATGAAAACTCTTGTTCATTGAATTCACTATTGTACTACAGAAGTTTTTCAGGTCTTATTTTTTTATCTTGGCAGGTTCTTAGCAAAGTTTAAAAACATGATTTAAGGACAAAAGACAACTCTTTAAAATCAAAGTTCACAATGGAATATATGTGTGTGTGTGTGTATCTACACTAATAAAAGAGAAACATGCAAATTGGTGTCACTCCAGCCAATCAAATGAGTATGCAAATTAACCCAACAAAGATGGCGGTTAATTTGCATATGCAAGGCAGAGTGAAGACTGAAGGCTCTGGCTGGACTGAAGACTGAAGACTAAAGAGGCTTGGCTTCTTTGCTGCAGCCACAGTGGAGAAGCCAAGCCTTGCTGGAGCCGGACCAAAGGCCTGGGTCCTGGGTGCCGGTGCCAGCAGCCTGGGGAAGGAAGGCCTATTGCACGAATCTTCATGCAATGGGCTTCTAATATATATATACTAGAGGACTGGTGCACAAAAATTTGTGCACTTGGGTAAGTCCCTTAGCCCAGCCTGTTACTCCTCAGGGGATGTCCACCTGCTGACTTAGGCCTGATCCTCCCTGGGCGATCAGGCCTAAGCTAGCAGTCAGACATCCCTCTGGCAGCCTGGGAGCCCTCAGGGAATGTCCACTTGCCAGCGGGAAGCAGGTCTAAGCTGCAGTTGGACATCCTTAATGCTGCTGAGGAGGCAGGAGAGGCTCCCACCATCACCACTGTACTGGCAGCCATCAGCTTGGCTTGTGGCTGAGCAGAGCTCCCCCTATGGGAGCACACTGACCACCAGGGGGCAGCTTCTGCATTGAGTGTCTGCCCTCTGGTGGTCAGTGTGTGTCATAGTGACCAGTCATTCCCAGTGGTTCTGCTGTTAGGGTCAATTTGCATATTACCCTTTTATTATATAAGATATATATATATTATATTATCTCAGATTATTTTTGTTCTGTTACTTCATTAAAACTTAGCATCATTTAAAAAATCTGTTATCACTCAGTTCCTTAGAAAAAGACTTGTACTGAACAATTCTTCCAAGCTCCAGTTGAGCAGTCATGAATGTAATAGAACCTTTAGATTTATATCCATACTAGAGGCCAGATGCATGAAATTCATGCAAGGGACTTGGCCCTCACAGCTGTGGCGGCTTGCCTAAGCCCTCAAAGCCGCACAGCCCCAGCTTCGACCAGAAGTTCTTCTGAAAGGATATTGGGAAGGTCATTTGGCTGTCTGGTCTAATTAGCACATTATGCTTTTATTACTATAGATGGAGCCCCAAAACCCCAACACATAACTAAAAGGTATAAAGCAGAGAATGAAACTTAAGAATTTTAGAGTAAAAGTTGTGAATTGCAATAGTCATAAAGGAAGAAATGAACACGACGGATATAGTTTTCAGGGGGAAAAGCATTTTTTTTTCCCATAAAACATATCCATGGTAAAATATTTGACCTATTGACAATAAAATGCTCAATAAAAAACTTAAGTGCACACTTTTCTAAGCCATAAAAAAAAAAGGGGCCCTAACTCATTGGCTCAGTGGATAGAGTCAGCCTGCAGACTGAAGGGTCCCAGGGTTAATTCCATTTGGGGCATGTACCTTGGTTGTGGGCACATCCCCAGCAGGGGGCAGCTGATCTATGTTTCTCTCTCATTGATGTTTCTAACTCTCTATCCCTGTCCCTTTCTCTCTGTAAAAAAAAAAAAATCAATAAAAATAAAAAAAAGAAAGGGGAGCTAACTTTTGGCCATCTCCTACATGAAAAATTTTGTATTTTTAATGCCCAAAAGAAAATTAATTTTCCCACTTACTATATTTGAAAGCAATGCACATATTTTTTGAAAAATTTTCTGTGCATGTTCCCCTTCAATTTAATCTTAAGTATTCTCTCTCCCGACCCCCCCCCCCCACCCTGCCGCCTCCAGTTATTCTAAATTGCATGCATAGTGGAAATTTCCTTGGAACATATTTGGTGTCAAAAAAAGATTGAGTCATCAAAGACATCCTCTGTGCTAATCTCACAAAATATTACAGCACTTGAGCAAGTGTGTTTCCTCATTCTTCAAAATATCATTTCTTGAGAAACCAGAAGAAGTTCCAGTCTACTAGGTCTGAGTGAGGCAAGCTTAGAGCAGACATATTTCTGGGCTGAGCTGAAGCCCATGCTCTACATTTCCCATTCCTAAGAATTCAATAGTAGCATTCAAAGTTATGTTTAGATGCTCGTTCATAATCAATAAGCAGCTTGCCTGAAATGGTTGGATGATAGGTAAAATATAAAAAAGCTTGTTTATTTAGAAATTAAGAATGAAGTATAGTAAAGTTGTGTGGTTCTTTGTTTTTTCTTTCTGCTGCTGCTACTTCAAGAGATCACCACTGCCCTGACTGGTTTGGCTCAGTGGATAGAGTGTCAGCCTGCGGACTCAAGGGTCCCGGGTTCGATTCCAGTCAAGGGCATGTGCCTTGGTTGCGGGCACATCCCCAGTGGGGGGTGTGCAGGAGGCAGCTGCTCAATGTTTCTTTCTCATCGGTGTTGCTGGCTCTCTGTCCCTCTCCCTCCCATTCTGTAAAAAATCAATAAAATATATTTTTTTTAAAAAAAAGAGATCAGTACTCTGTTTCTTTTCTCAAGTATTGGTCAATAATTTGATTGAAGTTGATTTTAATTGGTTACATGATTTTGATATGTTCTACTGACATTAAATCACCTTCACTAGGTGCAGAATAATTAGGAATTAATCTGGCAAATGTAAAATATAATATTAAAGTTGCAAGGAGAAACATAGGCAAAGGTTTTGATGTATATATATATATATCTTGTGGGTTTGGGGAAAGTAAGCATTATAGATAGTTATTTTCTGAAGCTATGTGATACACAATAAATAACATTGGACATATTTCTCCCCATATAATTGAGAGCTTTATATAGCAGATATAATGTTCTGGGAGAAGAGAAAAAGGAATGGAAGATATCAAAATTATTTTACACTAGAGTTGTAAATGGACTAGAAAGTAGGGAATAACTAAAAAAAGTTACAGAGGTGTGCGTTATCTTAAACTGGTTTACTACGTAAGTAAATAGATTAAGAGTAAGGATCATGTGTTTAGATCATGCACATTTGCATAACATATAATTGGGCATAAGTTCTATGTATTAATGTCATGGTGCATAATTAAAAACCTTATAAAAATGTGCTAAGAATCTGGATATATCAATGAAATGCATGAATTAGGGATTGGACATTTTCTGGTTTTTACAAGAAAGATTAACCTAATAAGTGGACATTAGGATGGAGGAGACAGCCTGGCTCATGTGATTTGGTGGTTGGGCATCAACCTATGAACCAGGAGGTCATGATTCGATCCCCAGTCAGAGCACATGCCCAGGTTTTGGGCTCCGTCCCTAGTTGGGGTTGTGCAGGAGGCAGCTGATCAACGAATCTCTCTCATCATTGATGCTTCTATCTCTCTCTCCCTCTCCCTTCTTCTCTAAAATCAATAAAAATATTTTTTTTTAAAAAGATGGAGGAGACATTGGAAAACTGCATCATCAGTGGTGAGAGATGATGAAAACATAGAGTGAGCTAAAGTGGAGAATGTGACATATAGAAGAATAAAGTTTCTATATTGGAAATTATTTGGCTTTGTTAGGAGAGGGGGTAAATCTGGGTTGTTGATATTACAGTCATGTCATTTCTTTAGTTGAGATTTTGTTAAAAAAATGATATGAAGCATACCACTGAAAATATTCAAGCATCCTGATATGAAGTAACAACAAAAGGAAGTATGACAGGAACTTTTACCACATTGTACAAATGATACTCTAAATAATTATCTAAATGCAGTTAAAGAAGGAATAGCTGAACATAGAAATGTTGACACTGCTATTATTTCAGAGAAACTTATCAAATAAATTTATTAGCATAAATAAGAAAAGTAGTTGTGATAAAAAAGTGATACCAGCCAAAAACTTCATGTGAAAGGACCTGTAGAAAAGATTTCATATCTTCGAGAGCACAAAGAATAAAATGCTAAAAGTTGGTCTCAAACTTTGAAAGGAGTATAACAATTTGCTAAGGCATGGAAAAGATGTTCAATCTGTTTAGTCAGAAGAAGTTGTACCACCCAGAAGAAGTTGTACCACTATTCATGCAATTCTTAAAAAATGAAATAAACCACTTTAATTCTCAACGTTTCTAATATTTTAAATGATAATGTAGTAAGTAATATTAATTTCACTACTTTTTATTCCCATCTTCTATAATAAAAGAGAAACATGCAAATGTGACCGTTACCACCAGCCAATCAGAGCGGCTGTATGCAAATTAACCCAGCCAAGATGGAGGCCAACAGCCAATCAGAGCAGCTGTATGCAAATTAACCCAGCCAAGATGGAGGCCAACAGCCACGGAACTAGAGCAAACCAAAGGGTTCTGTTGCAACTGCCTGCCT